>DWJK01000311.1:0-23730 GCA_018248815.1 Croniades pieria auraria
CTTAACCCTCTCAATATGAGAGGAGACCCATATTCCAACAGTGGAATGACAAATGGGTCGATTATGATTATGATGAACCTCCCGATGTATGTACATAGTGGTATGAGACACGCGATTCACGATCCCTGGTTTGACCACTGCACGCTGTAGAGCTCCGCCACTGTATGACAGTTATAATCGAATTACGCACTCGGGCTCACTTCGCAACAATACGCGCACTGGAGCGCGCGGATTAGCGGACACTAAGTGGATTACACCATGTGCTTCCGCTCTTTTGTCGCGGTACTTGAGTTTGTGGTCTCTATCATAAGATTTGTTGAGTACGCGGTTAATAATAGTCTGATTCTTTTTTATATGCTTTAAATGTGTTCAAAATGATAGCTAATTCCAAAGTGTATTTGCTATGATTTTTCATGACAGCTCTAGGTGGAGCTATGTGGGTATTTTGTTTAGATTTGATGGCACGATCATTGGCCAAACAATAAATTTGCAATCTAACAGGGGAACAGATTAACTAAAAACATATTAAAACCTTCAAGTCAATGGAATTAGTTTTTACTCAAAACGTAGATAAATATTATATTGTTTTTAATTGACCCATGTATTTTTCCAGTGTTGGAATAGGGGTGTTCTATCGTATTGAGAGGGTTAAGGCCATAGTCTGCCACGCTGGCCAAGTGCGATTTGGTAGATTTCACACACCGTAGAAAAATTGTTTTTAAAGTAAAAATTGAATGTCGTAAATTTTTTGATGCGAATAATAATAATATGGTGGACTGAGGCATTGTAATAATAGGTAATCTTTTTTTTATTTAGAAATAACAATAATTATGAAGGTCGCCAGAAGTCGTCCCCAAAGCTCTTAGCTTACATCAGCGCCCCAAATCACGGAAGCTCTCGAGTGGTCATGGATTGTTCACGAACGAAAACATTCGTCGCGAACAATGCCCGAAACCTATTGTCGACGTTCTGTTTTGTCAATACGTAAATAGTTCATAAATATTTAAACAGCTTAAAGTTTAACCCTTGGGAAAGCTTTGTGCTAAGGTTTTTGTGAACGCGCAAAAACGCCCTACAATTATGTACTACACAGACGCTAATGCGTCGGACGTTCGTTTAATCTAATATTGCTATTTGTTTTTTGGTTCTTCAATTTGTCGTTTTTCCACATCAATTTTTATATATTTCAAGAGTTTTGACTGTAAGAATTAATTGAAAGTCATCGTGATTTAGCGAGCAATGATGTTTATTTTATATATCTTATTGATCAAGTAAATGATTAGATTCTCTCTCTACAGAATCTCTCACTATGTGTATATGTTACATAATAACTATAGCTCTTTGACAGATATATAAACACACTTCAAAGTTGCAATTGACGGAAATGTACACATTAGTGTACGCATCTTTAACCCCTCGTTGAACTCTGCCTACCCCTTCAGGGAATAAAGGTGCGAAAATGAAAAATCTTTAACCCACGTGATGTTTTGATACTTTACAATAAATGTGGGTAGCGCCGGATTTCAAATGAGAGAGTTATTTTGTTGGCATCTAATATTTTCGTTTAATTCCAGACATGAAATTTCTCAAAGTTACATTGCCTGTCTCACACTTACTTGGAGCTCAGACAAAACATTTTTACTGAATTTAATAAATCAATATCAAATTTCAGGAAGAAATGTCCGTCAGCACGCTCTGGCGCCTGACCTCATACATTTGACATTCCATTCTGTCAACGGACATGCAGACGGAAAACACGTCTCAAATTGTATGTAATTCAATTACAAATGCATTGTGCCAATGTTTTTTGCTCGAGCGTTTAACACCACAACAATGCATTTATTTTGCCAACAATAACTGTATTTTCAACGGACAATACTCTGACCGCGCGCGCTGACGTCCCGTCACGATGGCCAGTATTTTTTCAACACTCGAAACTAACTGTTATTGAAAGGCGAATTTACAATTGTTTGCAGGAGAAGTGTTTATCCTGCTCTGTTCCAGATACCATCTTAATCTCGGATTACTGGAGTGTTAAAAACTTTTGTCAGGTTGTCCAAATGGATGCTTTAGAGGTAAATGACGAGTTGCCCACCTATCTACCACAATAGATTTTGAATGGTCGATGTGTTCATCCGAGACTCCCACGCACTATAAAGCTGCTTAACCACCTTTTCCGATCGTTCTGTATCCGGTTTAATATTTTGAAATTTTCCAAAGAGATTTTTTCAACTAATCATTGAATCAGCATATTCTGGTTGCCAATGTACATGTATGATTTTATTATAGACAGGAAGGCTTCTATAAGATTTGCGTTTAATTTTAATTTACAGCGATTAAAAGTTTAAGATAAAAGTTAGTTATTAAGAAAGTTCTGTATAAAATATATATTTTTTACACACTTCAGCAATTAAAAAATATTAGGCAGTTCCAATTTGACTTCTATCAACTACGTCATCACATTATTCTGTCACTACTTATGTTTATACACATGTTTAAACAATTTTACAAAACTTAAAATGAAACATTTTGTGGGAATTTTTAATTTATTATGTTCAAAAAGGTCTACATTTCAGCTACTGTTTTTTATATTTCTTTGCGTTATGATATATGTATGGATCTTACAGTACATAAGTACTTTATCCGACAATATCAATACAATTACATCCATAGCGCGTCAGAAGAACAATTTACTTAAATATCCCAAGGGCTCTAAATATGTTCTCGTGTGGAGTGAGCATTCTTTGATAAGCGTCGAAAATCTTGAAAATTATTTTTTCGATCTCAACTGTTCAGTCAGCAGCTGCATTTTTACTGAAGACAGGGATTTTCTTTACAACTACATGCGTTTCGATGCAATCGTTTTTAGTGAAACGGTTCTCGATTGCAATGACAGACCAGTCAGACGATCAAGGTCCCAGCTTTATGTGTTCAGCTCTAAGCAATCTCCATATGACGCACCAGCATGTGATCCTCGAAATGACAATTTTTTCAATTTGACCTTAACATACCGCCTCGACTCAGATGTAGTGTGGAATTTCCTGGTGGTTCGAAATTTTTCAGGTGCAATTATAGCTCCAAAGATACACGTTACCTGGCAAACGAATTCGGACCCTGTGTCCATTGACATAAAGGCAGTTATTAGTCGCAAAAGCAGAACAGCAGCGTGGCTGGTCAGTCAATGCGAAGCTACAACCTTATCGAAAGAGTATTTGACATCACTACAAGAGCATTTGTTTCATTTTTCCTTAAAAATCGACATTTTCGGTAAATGTTCCAATTATAAATGTCCGAACAATGACTGTGGGGAGACAATAAAGAAATATTACTTTTACATGGCGTTTGAGGATTCGTTTGCTGAAGACTACGTGACAGATTTGGCATTAATGGGTTATAGCAACTACGCAGTGCCTATTGTGTATGGAAAAGCGAACTACAGCAAGTAAATGAACATTATTTATTACGCTTTATTCATTCTTATACACCTCGGAGTAGCAGATGACTGTTACAAATTAATGAATTTTCTAGTATGCTCTTCTAAGCTCTTGATTTCCTCCTAAATTGGTTGTGAAAAAGGTTATTTTATTTAAAATACTTCAATTTTTTATCTATTTTCGTGGATGTAGTACATGGATGGTGAAGTCTCGAACTATTCTACAATTGTAGATATAGTTTACATACGACATAAAATAAGATAATACACGAATATTAACAAGTGAATTAAAAAGTTTGTTGTGTGTTCTGATGACATTAAGATATCAGCAACTAACATTCTTAGAATTAGTTGTAACGTCCGCTTAGTCAGTGTACATTGTCGTTAAAACACTAGCCCGGACACATCGCTCCTGGAACATATAGGAAGTGTTGTGTTGTTACTTTATTGGTGGTTATTGTAGAGGATACTTAACTATTTTCCCCAAACTAGGAACCAACATAACATCACACCTGTAATTCCCGAAGGGGTAGGCAGAGGAGTGTACTACACTTCCACGTTTCACCAGTTACGTTTAAATCCCATGGAATAGGTGGGGAGCCTATTGCCATACACTGAGCACAATTCCAGACTCCGACTCCGAGTCACTACTAAAAATCCTAAATGAGAAAAATCTCACAGTACCCGACCCGGAATTTGTACCCAGGACCTCCTCATCTGCAGTTGCGCTTGCAACCCCACTCGACCAACGAGGCAGTCGAAACTAGGAACCAACAATTAATAATACCAATAATAAATCATATCTAAAATGTATTTTAGAATACTTCCCAAAAGCGACTACTATATTTTACCTACCGATTGCCAAAACTTCTTTTCCAGGTTCCTGCCTCCAGGCTCGTATATAAACGCCCGGGAAATTCACCCGTACAATTTGGCCTACGCGATGCACAAAGCCATAAAAGAGCCAGCACTTTACGAGACCTACTTCCGGTGGACGAATCTTTATACGATAGAAACCAGCAGAGGATCATACCATCATTTATGCAGTCTATGTGCAAAGTTGCACAGTTCTGAAGTCAAAGAAGCAAAAGCAAAGAATCATTTCAGGCTGTGGTGGAACGGCTTCGACGGGATGAAGATGTGTTTGTCGGAGGCCTATTGGAAGGAAAATTCCAAGTTAAATCTGGATACGAAATATATTTCTTATTAATACTAATGCTATGAATATAAGTTTTTGTATATATACAAGTGCAAATCAAGTTTATTAAAGTATTTTCATTTTTGTAATTTGTAGGAGAGGAAAATGAGCTCGTAGCCGTCTTCTGGTTAATGGTCAATATAGCTCATGAGCACCTGCATTCAAACGTACATTACATTAGGCTTACAATGCTCGAATGGGTAGGCAAATAAGTGTGTACGCGGTACGCTGCCGCGGTTTACCAGTTACGTTTAAAATATGACTAGGTTACACCTAGGACCAAATTGAATGATGGATAGTGCAATCGCGAGGCATACTTAGAAATTAAGTGCCGTAGCGGAGGTCCTGCGAGCTTTGTCATAAAACATAGTCCTATCACATTAGTGATGCGGAAGGAAACATGAATACAGTAATATTTTACTATTTAAATCCACCATCAATTAAAGTTTTATGACTTACACAAATTCAACATTTGCCTTAATTTCTCCTGTCTTTTTCTCTCTTCACTACGGGTGCTCGAGAATGGTTACAGATAGCAAAATGTTCAATATTCCAGTCTTCAATTTCAAAGCCTTATATTTCCGTGGAGATATTTCAGTCAGATGTTTCACGAGTCGTCGGCAAACGGGAATGGGGAGCGAAAACAATTACTCCAATTTACATACATCGTGGCGGCCGCGGGCGTCCGTACTGCTGCGTAGTTTGCCACTGCCATGCTGATTTTCACCATCCATAAGCATCTTGTATATATACATGGTCAGTTTGCTTTGTTTTTTCGAAACAGAGAAAACGTTCGATGTTGGGCAACGTAATTTAGTTATTGATTATACTAAATGGGTACTCAAAGTATTTAATTTCTTCTATTATATTTTATTATTTTATTTGAAAATACAAACAATTTGTTTATATGTGAAGAAGAAATCTGCATTATACATACATATGTGGCGGAGACCAAATTATGTGCGTAACAAATTGTAGGTACAGCTATGCTCCGAGAACACTCACTGTAATTAAGAAAATTTTCATCATTACTTTAAAAACAATTTAAAAAAAACGTAACATCACGCCTGTAATCCCCGAAGGGGTAGGCAGAGGAGTGTAATACACTCCCAAATTTCACCAGTTACGTTTAAGTCCCATGGGATAGGTGGTGAGCCTATTGCCATACACCGGGTACAATTTTAGACTCCGAGTCACTACTAGAAATTCTAAATTATATAAATTTAATAGCACTCACACCGGGATTTGAACCCAGAACCTCCCGATCGACAGTCGCGCTTGCAACCACTCCACCAACGAGGCAGTCAAAAAAATATAGCTTTGGTTATTAAGTAATTACTGTATATATAAATATATATACCTAGTAACTTAAGCATTTACTTATCGCACATTACAGAATTATTGCTATAAGAGAGAAGCCGCCAGCTAATTCGTGCCAAAGAACGGAGCCAATGATGCGTTAACTTCAATAAAACTGTCATTAATTTGCGAGCATTTAGCCAATAATTACTTTAATGGAGTCGACAATAGATCGGTGAGCGTCGAGGACACTCAATTATGTGGCATTCAGGTTCGCTGCTGTTTGCGCTGGTACTCAGTCGAGTGGCACGAGGCTCGAGTACTCTCATTGGCTAGCCACCCTCGCTGGGGAAGGGGCGCCTCCCCTGGTTCACGAGGCAGTCTTTGTGGATAGGCCGCTTGTATTATTTTAGTTGGCAAATTCCTTTGTACGCCGCGATTTCTTTTTGCCACAGCTGGTTGATTCCGACGTCGACAGCTCAGTTACAGTCGACATTGTTTAAAGAAATGTAAAAACCGAATATAGAAAAAAAGAAACTGTATTAAGTTACAAAATTGCTCAACTTTTTCTAGCACTTTATGAACGCTTAGCGTCTATGTGCATAGACTTTATGCCGTCTTTTTTTGTAGTTTTAAAATTAAAATAAGTAAATGCTTTAAATTTTTTTATTATTCAATAAATCTTTTATTTGTCAGTAAGTTTTACAAGTTGTTTCGTTACAATGATAACTGTGCTCTTACTGTGCCAAATAAATATTAGTTTATAATTAAATTTTTAGGACGTGACTTGTTTTTATTATTATATAACAAACGTCCTTTATGATAGTTATTATGATCAAATAATATTTGATCTGTATTGCAAGATCCGAGAACTCTTAGTTATAAATATGAATTACATAGGTACAGATAAAATTCGTTTAAAAATGTATCTTATTTTTTCCTCATTCCCCTTTGCATCGACAGTGATGTGATTATGAATACCAGTAAAAACGAGTTCCCATAACGTTAATACACTGAACACGAATAATCGCAAAAGTCCACGTTAATCTGACGGTTTAGAGTCGTTCAGCGAGCGAGGCGACGCGCCACTAGCCCCACGTACCAACATTAATGTTATTATTTGGCAACATTTACTAAATAATTTGCTAGTTAAACGTCCGCCGATCCTCACCCCGCGCCTAACTACCGTATTGTGTCGGCGGCGATTTGCCGGCGTCTCCCTCGGGACTCCGCCGTCAATACCACTGTACATTAATTACTTCGCCGTCTTTTGTGCCACGTATTTGTAGCAACATGCTCTTTTGTGCGCGATACGAAATTAATAATGTTCTGTTATTGTGTGGGTGGATTAGGAAACTATCGCCCACGCTCATGAACTCCTATAAGTTTCGATTTGATGAGTTTTTCTTAAGCTTGCGCTGCGCGCTTGTATACTTTGTGCGGCTGCTTTTGTGTTGTTGGAATGTTATTAGCAGAGACAGGTATTGGGATAAATGTTTTCTTTCTAAAATATGTACTTATATCAAAAACATTACTAAGGATTTTTTGATAGTTTAGTAGAAACTTTCAAATTTTTAACTATAAATGCGTCACGCTGGAAGTTTTCTGTCTCTATGTTACATTGTCATGTACATTTAACTTTATGACATGAATGATTGAAGGAATGAATGACTGAATGAATAAAACATAATTTTTTCACCAAAATCAGATAGAAAGAATTTGAGGTTCTTAGTTACAGTTTTTTAAACCTTATCTCATTTCGGATTTTTTAAATTATTATTGTCATCAATCGTTCACAGTTTTTATTAATTTCGCTGCTTTTTTATTTATGGTCATCATCAAAGCAATTTATAATTTTTTAAGACATGATTCAGAGAAGCGTCACAAAATTCGCTGTTGACATAAAATATTCACCAACATTAAACAAAACAGCGCGCACCGCGAGCCCGTAGAACAGCCGAGGCCCAAGGGACTGCGGAGCCCACAAACGGAATAGATAATTCAATAACCGAAGGAACGCGCGCCTAATCCCAAAATTAGCAATACGATATGATTAAATAGATTTTGGTGGAACAAAGCAGATGTCGGGGGAATAGGACGGGAGCCCGCGTGGGTGTTTAGCGAGTCATTACGCGCCTAATAAAGGGTTGCGTTGCGTATTTGAAAATAACGTGTTGTGTGTTCAGTATTATTCATTTATTAAGTCTTATTTGACATGATATTTACGTAGGATAACTATTTGTTTTTATTATAATATCAACATTCCTTATCGTGAAATAATTGTCATAACATAACAAACGGATTTTTCGTGAATTTTGAAATTATACGTGCTATGGGGTCGATCTTGAAAGTTAATAATTAATAACATTTTTATGATAATAATTTTATCACAATGCTATGACGTATTAACATACTTTTTTAAGATAAGTGGAGTAATTTATTTAATTCTTCCTTAGTTGTATAATCGCTTTAATAAATATGATACAAGTAAGAAAGAAGCAAAAAACCTGTCCAATTGTATTATATACCCTACGCACATTAAGCATTTAAATAAACGTAATATCACGCCTGTAATCCCCGAAAAAGTAGACAGAGGAGTGTTGTACACTCCCACGTTTCACCAGTTACGTTTACGTCCCATGGAATAGGTGGTGAGCCTAATTAAATAGCCAAAGCCAAAGCTTAAAGGCATTAAGCATTTAATAATATTGTAATAAAAATAGAACAGTAATTGTTACTGAGGCGTATTTAAAATTACCATTTTAAATCGTTCTATTCATTTTCTAACGAGCCTGTTACTTTCGAATAGCAGTGGTTGACGAGCGTAAATATTGCCGAACGAGTATCGGCGGCACGTGGCGCCACGTGCGTAGAACAATGAGAACAAAATGCTTTGTGCTGTGGATTGCTTCCGGATCAGCCGTGTATCGTGTGCGTGGAAAAATATTGACGCTGACAGTGTTCCAAATCTGTGACAGCGATATTTTTAGCTTTGACACAAAACTGCAAGCGATATATTGAATTACCTGTCATTTATACATACATGGTAAAAAAAATCCAAACGATTGACTGTTTTTTGTTTCATTAAGATTCGCTTGCTTGACATATGCCTGTTATTACTCTCTCATGAGACTATATATCCTATATCTACTATCTCTCTTGAGATACTTTTAATTTTTATTTTCAGTAACAGATTATTTAAGAAAAATTAAAAACTAAATAAGTGTACTTACTGCAATGAGAAAAACACAGCTGACGTCAATGTCTACTAATGTTTCATAAAGTGTAGGATGAAACATACATTTTAATGAACAATGTTTGATATTGTGGTTCATATATTCATAATTGAAAGAGTGGAAGGCCTTTATTTCTAACTGGTATCGGAGCCGGCGGTCGGGGAGGCGGTAGGGGAATCTCGGAAACAATTACGCGCTGCGCAGGCGCGCGAGCTTCCTGCCACCGCCTAATTGGCGTATCTCTCTCTGCACAGAATTCTCTATTATAATTGACAGCCATGTTGTTATTGCTAACAATGCTATTAGATTATCTGAAATAGAACTGTTCCGCTCGTCCGCGCATCAAGCGTTATTCGACGTAGCAACTTCGATGGGTTTGTTAAAGGTAATTTATAACAAAAAATGTAAAAAAAAAAATTTCATGATATTGATACTAAGTGACGATTATACGATTGCTGCGAAAGACGTTACAGATTCATCATTATATTCATCAACCATTTTTATCGTTCCAGTATTGAAATGAAAAAGGCCATAGTCTGTCCCACTGGCTAAGTACAGATTGGCATATTTTACACGCCTTTATCGAACATTATGGAAAACCCTAAATGCAGCGTTTTCTTAAGATATCTTGCTCACGGTTACAGCATTTTATTCAGTCTTAAATGTTAAGTAACTACATATAACTTTGAGAATTACTTCGCGTTGTTTTCCCTTACAGTTACAGCAAGATATTATAAATTTTAGAGACGCTAATAATAGAGAAAAGGTAAGATTCGTTCCAGGATTTCAATTAATTAACTTAAGATGTGTGATATTGCATAGGTTGTGTTTATTATTGTCCTCAATTCAAATAGAATTCCAAATATATTTGTAGTATTCTCGCTTTTAATAAAATACTATTTTTTATTAACAAATGTATCGTTTTACTGTATGAACACAAAGTATTAAAACGAATGTTTTTATTTGTGTAATAATAGTGACACTCGGTGTAATTTCAGTTAGCGCTGGTAGCGCGGGGGCAATAATAATTCATCATCCGATAATAGCCGGCTTAACGCGATCCAACCCTTTGTGGGCGGGCGGAAAAATGTTCCACAAAACATTTGCACACTATCGTTATTTATTCATCAAACGCGCAGATCGTGTTGTGTTGTCGTTGATAAATCACTATTTTGATGTTCGAGAATCAATTTACATCGCTCGTACAACTAATCGTTAATTTGTATCGAGTATTGGTAAGTGTTATGGTTTGATTGAATGAAGACTGATCTGGGTTTGTATAACACTGGGCATTATTAAGATGTTCTTGGTTCTTAAATGCGCCGGTTAGCTCAACGATGACCCAAGAACTGGAGAAGATTTCGAATTTTTTAAGACGAATTTTAAAATGACATTCGCTTGACAGCTTATACTTATATGGTGTAGATATCAAAGCAAAGAAAGAGAAAGATGATTAGAGACAGGCTTTATAACTGTGCTGTACTGTGGTACAACAACTCTCGAGTACGGTGGAACCACTTGTATGAGATTGTAGGAGATGCAATTCAAAGGTATAACATAATAAAAGAGTTTCGTAGTAAACAATATTTAGAATGATATTTTTTGGCAGTACGAGTATACAGGGCATCCGGGCAATTGCCAGCCGTAAACCTATTTCTGACACGTAGCAATTGTTACTAAACAATATGTCTTTCGGTGTGAAGGGTGTAGTCGCCAATCCGAATGTGACCCAAAGACGACTATTTCAATAATTAGGGGTTCATAGCCAGCTTCGAACAAGATGTAAAGTACTAACTTGTATCTGCACTCTACTGCAACTATGAATGCAATCTTATCACCAAATACCCACAAACTAATGATCTTATTAACAATTTACACTAACCGGGACTAATAGTGTTATTTCCAAGGTTCTGTTCGAGCTGGAATTCAGATGTCCATCGGCGGTAGTCACTTATGACTGTTGCTTCTTCACTTGTCTCTCTTATTTCAAGTACAAAATCACCTTGTCGCTATCAATTAAAATTGACCACTATCCCGCAAGATATTTGAATTGAACAACAACAGAAATTTTATTCAAAGGATAACATTTTTTTACTCGAATTATTGTATTTAATTTGTCTTTAACACTTTAAACACTTTTATCAGTGTGTTAAAAAAAGATCCACAAATATCGAAATTTTAATAACTTTGTAATATATTAATTTGATTGATGCAGGTACCGAGGAAAACCAAGACTCTTGGTTATATCTTGACCAAATAGGTCATATACTGCCTGATGAAGGAGGGAGAAGTCGCCAAAAGAATGAATGAATATAATAATTAGGTCAACTCTGTAAGACTAGAGATATTTGGCACTTGATATTCTGCCTGTCCCATAAGAGACTTTGGTGATATGACAATGTTATATATTGATAATGCGTGATGTGAAAAACCTTTGAAGCTATTGCCACTCCTCATCATGTCAATGTTACTTTGATCACACTCTGCAACTTACGGTGCTCCCCTTGTATGGTTTTATTGTAGAAAATGAACGAACTACAAAGTAAAATATTCATATCACATATTTTATAAGCCCCCGGTTTATCCTAACAACTGCTTACGCGTTCAGTTCTGTCAATTTATATTTGTCAGCAATCATTGCAGTGATGATTTGACGTTGGCACACACCGTTGTTTTAGCTGGAGGCATGACTATTACATCACAATTGACTCGAGTCCACCCTGCCTCCCGGAGAGCTTGGTCTCTTAGACGACAGCGGGGGATATCCTGAGGGACATTCAGGTTCAATTGTGTCGGTCACGAGAAGAAAACTGTTCGAAACGAATGAATAGGTGTCAAGAGTAATGCGTTAGCGGGGGCTCGCTGGGGTGCGGACGTGCCGGGTAACAGGACGCCTCATAATGCTACATAATGCAATTGATTCCCCGACACTACCCGCACGCTGCCTTCTAACTTCGTTTAGAGCGTTTTGATATCGGATACGTCGTTTTGACGCCTCCTTGAGCAATTTCTCGATGGCGGGAGAAATCTATAAAAGAAATTGGCTAAATATTTACTAACAAAATGAGAACTGTCTTAAGTGTTCAATAATTTTATCGTGAAATACGCTAATAACCCTGCAGATCATATCTTTATGTGACTACAGCTTTATATTGTTTCTTCTTTAAGGAACAATATAAAGCTGTAGTCCTGTTCCAAGTTTTACGCATATAATATGCATAAGACTTATGTGAATGCCCACCGGCGCCAGTATAATTGAAACTACTGCCTGCTCGTTAGCTATTGTCTGGAATGATTGATTGGAATGAATTGATTTCTGTCTACGTCAAGGGAGATTCGAGTTTCCAAATTCAAATAAGAGTCATTTCGCTTTTTCATTTAGCAGAGAAAATGCTTATTATGTCTAGAAAGGTACTATTAATAAGCTTATAAAATGTGAGGCACAATGTGTGGTTTACATTAAATTAAAATCTTTTATAAACTGAATTAGATGTACTGCTATATCGACCGCAATATCTATACTCCGTCTAACGCAACCGACGCCAGAGTCCAGGTGATCAAATCAATGTACATGAATGTGATAATGATTTTAATATTGACTACCCAAAACAATATCCGAACATACGAAAAACGTGTATCTCCGACATTTAATTGTTTTATTTACTCGTGAGAAAAATAAAAACATTTAGTTTAGTTGTCAAAATTTTATTAACAGAATAAATAAGTGGTTTTATCTTAACTGCGTATCTAGGAATTTAGTGGTGGTAAGAGATGGCGGGGGATGAAAAGGAGACTTGGGCGAGAGGAGCGGAGTACGCTACTTTGGCAACGGGGGCCGCGTTGTAAGCTACGGGGGCGTGGGAGTAGACTGGAGCGTGTGAGTAGACTGGAGCGTGTGAGTAGACTGGACCGTGTGAGTAGACTGGAGCGTGTGAGTAGGCGACGTTAGCAACAGGGGCAGCGTAGGCGACCTTGGCGACGGGGGCGGCGTAAGCCACTGGAGCGTGGGCGTAGGCGACTTTGCCGATAGGTGCTGGTGCAGCGACTGGGTGGCCCTCATAACGTACGACAGCGTTGAAGCCGTGCTCGTGGTCGGCGGAGTAATCCACGATGCGTTGCACGCCGTCGGGCTGCACGAGCGAGTAGGAGCCCTGCACGGCGTCTCCGGCGCGCGCCTCGTGTTGCTGCTTCACGTCGCCGGTGTGCGCATCGTTCACGGAGTACTGGAACTCGTAGTGAGCGGGCGCTTCGGGCTCAGCGTAGGCCACTTTAGCCACTGGCACCAATGGAACGGCCGAAGCTGCTACAGCCAAGGAAAGGATGACGAAGTACTATAAAAGAAAAAACCATTTCATGTAATTGTTATTATTATTATTTTCATTGTCACGCCATGCCTCTTCTGGGTGAAGCAGAGTAAGGAATGCTAAATACTGGTATCCAATTAATGACAATACATAACATCAATAATGTCTTAGATAATATCTGTGATGCAGATATTTCATTTTTCATAATTATGTTTATTACCTTAGCGGCCATTTTGTTGGTTTGGATGTCAATATTGGACTGTAATTTTAGAACAAACTGCGTCCGTTTTTATACATGATTTATCGGCGGTATTTTGGGCATGGTGACAAGAGTCTGGCCCGCGGGGTATGAGCGTATCTGCATTAATTAGTCACATGCAGAGAAATGACGGAGAGGTGAAGGTCGCGAGTACTGTATTTTTTGTAGGACATGAGTAAGTAAAACTTAAGTAGATCGACGAGATTGTAATACGAAATACCTTTTCTGACCCTGTGTGACATCACCGCAAGCGCGCGAAAGGCAAAACGAGACGAAACGTTAATATGAAACAAGAAACCCGATTCATATTAATTATTCGCGCCGAAATTGGCTGGGACGGGTATAAATGAGATGGTTGGAGTATTTAGTTCATTTCCGATGGTCGCACCCTTGACGTCGCACATCAATTTGTTTAACGAAAGTAATATTACTGTACAATTTAAACATTTATCAAATTTATCCCATCCATAGCCAAAGCTAAAATCTCAGCAAAATAAGATCACTCTAATCATCATCAGCCCATTGGACTGTCCCTATTGGACATTGCCTTCTTCAATAGCTCGTCATTGAGCTCTTTTTTTAGGTTTTTGCGTACCTCCAGCCTCTCAAAGAATTTATTATTATTATAATCCCAAGATCCCTTACGACATACAGAGAGCACCCTATGTTCAATATCTTCATCCTTTCAGACCAGACTTCTCCTACATACATCACTGTTCAAAAAATAATTAGTATACTGTGGTTATCAATAAGTGTAAGAAGTCAGAAATTGTCCACTTAAATTGTCATCTTTAAGATTATGTAAACTGATTCTTATGTTGGTGATTCAATAAATAAATTCAAATGATTTGTCAACATATGTATATAATATTGCCGCGCTCGATTTTCAAAACATAACCGTTGGTCGCAAATGTTATTAAATAATCTTAATGTGATAAAATGAGCAATTGAATCGGAATATTATTATCGAGTTATAATCGTCATCTTTGGAAAATAGATACCAATTTTTCTGTACCTGTGGTTGAAAAAGCGTTACGAAGAATGCTATATTCCTCAATCATCACGAAACTCATTGCAATTCGATTTGAATGTGTTAAAATGATTAAAGGATAGCTTTCAATATAAATTCAAAGCTATGTTCCGGTTCATAATAAGGAAATGACTTTGACCTCTTAAAGATACATTGTATAGTAGGTTTTATTCGGAATTCATAAAAGGCTAATTAGTTGTCTCGTATGACTTCAATGGCACTTGAGAACATGCAGGCGGCTTGGAATTTAGTCAACTGGTTTTCAAGATACAACAAGGCTATCCACGAATAATTTATTTAAAGCCATAATCGATTTTTTATATAAGACCCGTCAAAATCCAATTCGCACTTGGTTATGCTTTGTTTAGTACTTGCATTATGAGTTTGAAAAATCTACCTGACATTACAAATTAGAGATTAAGTAACTATAGGTAGATTCAGTGACATGCTGCATTTTTTGGTTGATTTATAATTTTTATTTGCAAGGAAAGCACTCCCAGTTGTTTGTTTTTTTATTATAATAGCTTTTGGCCGCCATCCCGCCTAATGGAACGTGCAGATGCGTCCTAAGATGATGATGAACAAGGTGAGGCACGCATGTCTAGGAAGAGCCTATTCACCCTCGCTTTAAAGAGTCCTGATTTACATATATGTTTCCGGAAATAGAAACACTGACAGGTGTTCCATTTCAAATATCTTATAATGGATAATTCAGTACAAGTCGCTCCTTATTTTTGTTCTTCTCTCAATGTGTATGGGAATGCTTCAGACGCCATTGCGAATGCACTACCATGGCATCTATGACTGGTAGGAAACAGCGCCACTTTCATAGTAACGATGATTAACTTCCTTGGTTATCACGGATGAGTACCTAGTAAGACCTAAACATTCCAATTGTGAAAATAGTTCCATTAATGCCAAGAGCCCCTGGATAGGGATGTGGCCCGGTTGGCAAGGCGTATGTACGACCGAGCCGACAATGGGCCCCATGCCCACCTCAGGGGCTTTGCGCCCTTGCACGCTCGTCCCCCTGACGGCCGCCCGCTTCCGCGGGTGCTGGAGGGGTTGGACGACACTGTCTAGCATCGATGGTCGGCGAGTGACGACCATGGACCACAACACCGTCAGCTAGATGGGGAGAGATCACCGGGGGGCGGTTGACCCCCCGAGACTACCAGGGTAAAGAAAGGATCCTCGATGCCCGTAGACTCATACCCATGCGGCAAGATATCCGCCGCGGTGTACGAACGACTGCCGATAATAAACAAATTTACGCACAAGCCAGACATCTCTCAAAAGTTTCTCTGGACCCCAAAATGTTAGATCTCATAAAAATTTGATTTTTAGTAATCGAGGTGACAACAATAGCCAACTCTTTTTTGGAAATCTTCTATTTTTAAAGCGGAAAGTTAAAAAGTTATTACATCTACTATTAACTATTGCGCTGTTACATTTACAGGAAGAATGGTACACGTGCCAACAGACTTGGATATATTTGGAAGTGATCTTCTCCGCGCCCGACATCCAGCGGCAGCTGCCCAACGAGACGCGGCTGTTCACCATCGTCGACAAGTCGTGGAAGGACATCATGAGGAAACTGGCTAAGGTGAGGATATCTCGTAAATACTTCTATTTGATGAATTATTTTTGTATTTGACTGGTCCATTCGTTCAATAGTTAGTGGACCACATCCAGGCGTGAACAGGGGGTCGTGCGTCCGATTACCACCCAAAGTAAATATTTGTGTGATATAATAAAAAAATAAAGATAGCCACAAGTGATACTTGTGTGTTCTGGGTGTAAAAAAGTAAAAAGTTTATTTAGTCGTCGAGCATGTATGACGATTTCAATGAACGTAGCCAAGCTGAAATAAGTCTGTCAGGACAGTAACAGATGGAAATCCCTAATACTTGGCCAGCGCTACGGCAAATAAGCGTGACAATTATATAACCTAAGCCTAAACACTTAGCACGTACCCTCGTGTCCCGCAGGTACCGCTAGCGATGCCGGCCGCGACACAACCAAAGCTGTACGAGGAGTTCGTGCGCAACAACGAGATGCTCGACCAGATCATGAAGTGCCTCGAGGCGTACCTGGAGACGAAGAGAGTCGCCTTCCCGCGCTTCTTCTTCCTCTCCAACGACGAGCTGCTGGAGATCCTCGCGCAGGTCAGCTTTACTTCCATTATAGACTACACGCTTATACATTAATTCGTATAGAAGACGATAATCATTTGTTGCATTCTTAATCGGATCATACTCGTATACCTAAACAATAATTTTCGTTTGTGTGACATAATCTATTTCATTGGAACTTAGTATTATTTCGAACATTCGAATTATGAATGAATTCGAACATTCGAAATTTGAATTAATTATGTTCTATATTTAAAAACAATTAGTAAAGGCCGGCCTATTAGAAGGTACCTACTGCATTACATATAAAGCCGATCCCAGCATAATTTATATTTAATTTACTCACAAACCCGCAGAAATCGCGATATCTGGATTCGTTAAATTGTCCGGCTGAGCTCAGATCGTGTGGTACCTGATAACGGAATGTACGTTAAACAGATTGTTACATTGTATAAAACATTCGAATGTAAAATCTGTGATTGATGGCAGAAATTGATGGCAGATATTTTGTTTGAAAATAATGTAATGTAGGTAATATAGTAAATCACGATATTCTACTATTTTGGTTGCGGTAGAGAATCTTGGGTTCATTTCATGGTACTCATATTTTTCCAACATAATGTAAGATTTTAATAATAAATATCACTTGCTATAAAGATGAAAGAAAACAACTACCCACTTTAAAGTTTTAAAGAGATCTCTTGTAATTTTATAATGTTTTTGTCAATCGAGGTCTTATACTGTATTACCAATATATGTACATGTTCGAGTATAGAATAGCTACGCTTTGCGATGGACACAAAAACGACGTGGAACCTTCATTACTCCACAGACGCGCAACCCGCACGCGGTGCAGCCGCACCTGAGAAAGTGCTTCGATGCGATCGCGAAGCTAGAGTTCGGGGTTAAGCTGCCGGAGAGCGAGATGGAGGTTGCGGAGGACGGCACGCTGGTGGAGCGCGAGATGTCGTTCAACACGCGGGATGCGCTGCAGGCGCGGCTGGCGAAGAGCGCACGGCCCGAGGACCTCACCACGGACATAGTGGCCATGCTGTCGCCCGAGGGGGAGAGGGTCAACTTAGGAAAGGCAAGTTCTTTTTACTATTTCCGTTTACCCGCTTGACTTAGTTATATTTAAATCGTCTTTACACTTTAAGATTCGTAAGATATTTTTCTTGCATCACGAAGTAACTGTAGAATGAAGTCATGTAACGCTAAAGTGACTCTACATTACATGTGGTTAGTTGATGGAAAATATGTAATTAAGTTGTTGTTACACTTCATTAAATACGAAACTGGATTACGTCCTTACTAGCCCGCGCAGGTGGAATGTATCTCTCAACAAGGTTGCTGTCGTCTGCATACCCTAAAATTCCAGACATTACGAGGCCGTTTATAGCAGCAGGAAGAGTGTTGCGGAGAAAACAGAATATTGATTTGCATCCATTAAGGACCACACGTAAAAACCGTCCACTCAAAAAGTCCGCAATCCACCCACACAAGCTAGAGGAAAGTCCGTAAGGCGGAAGCTTGCTCAGGAGACCTGCATGCCAAACCCTGTTAAAGGCTTTGGAAATATCAAGAGACACGGCGAGAGCCTCATCATGCCTCTTGATAGGCTCCCCACAAATATGCGTAGCATACACAAGAAGGTCTCTAGTAGACCGATTTCGGCGAAACCCGTATTGGCAGTGGTTGAGAATGTCGTGTCGTTGAAGGTATGGCAGCAGTTTTTTGTTTAACACACGCTCCATTACCTTACATAGTATGGAGGTGATCGCTATGGGGCGCTAGTTAGTCGGGTCGGCATTACTACCTTTCTTGGGAACAGGTTGCACGTTTGCAAGCTTCCAGGACCTAGAGACTCTCCCGGACTTGAAAGAAAAGCTTCCAAGACTTGGGGACTCTCCCAGACTTGAAAGAAAAGCTTCCAGGACCTAGGGACTCTCCCGGGCTTGAAAGAAAGAAATTACATTGAATCAAAACCGTCGAGCTAGCAACAAAATAATTTGATGGAAATGCATAACTATTGCGGCTACAGTGCCATATCGGGGACTATTAGCAATTTGGAAAACGGTCAGACCAGACAACTTGTATGTGGTGGTGATGGTAGGCTTACATCACTGAAATGCAGTTGTGTCATTGAAACTACGTAGCGTTTGGCGGCGATAATAATTGTTGAAAAACAAAATAAATGGATTCTAAGATCTAAAAATGCTTAAAAATTCATAGGAGTAACAAATTAATTCCATATTAAATTCCATAACAGATATCCTTCAGAAATTACATCCAACTAAAATAAACTCACCATCTGCGCTCATAGCTGGTGAATAAACCAATCGATTCTAATATCGGCGGCATGCACAACGCGGCAAGAGTTGCACGGGTTTAATCATAGGGAGTAGCGCATGTCGAGCCCGCCAACGGTGGTGTAATTAAAGTCATGACGACCTACACTGTCCACTTCATGCGCTCACGTACGCACAATATTGTCATCATCGGGCACTTACTCAATTGCATAGTCATTGCATAGTCATGGCACTAACGTACCTGAGCTTGGCCATTTATATCATTCGATGATTATTTTATCTATGGCTTCAGAGAACCTGATATCGAATCAGCTCGGCTGTCTGTAACGTTCTCGTATAAGACATTTTAAGTGGTTGTTGGACTATTATATGAAGTTATACAGAGCTATCTGCATCTAAGGAATTTGTTTTTAACAAAGCACGACATATTAAAACATGATGACCATATCAAAACTTTACAAATAGTACGACGTACTATGGACCTGTAGTGAATATTCGAATATGCTCCATATTTACTACATTTACGATAGAGATTGACATCAGCAAGAAAATGAATAACCAAAGTTACGTATTCCAATAGTCGGTTCATATTTAACATATACGACTTTAATACTGTTAAATAAAAGTGACCCATGAAATGTCAATAAAACTGTTTAACATGCCATGGTAAGGAGTACAATAGCAGCTCTAGGAGTATAGAAAAATTATTTGGTAAACAGAAGTAGACAATGGCAGCGAAAAAAACTAAAACGAAATAAGTTATTTCATTAATTTAAAAGGAATTTAGATTTTTTTTTCGAGATTTTGATTTAAAAAGAATTAAATTACTTCGTTCAAACGGCTTAACTGTTTTAATATTACAATGGAACAGTTAAACAGAAAGGTTGGCAGAAAGGAATTTGCAACTCGTGAATCAATACGTGAAGCTACCTGTCAAGTGTGAGGGACGATTTGCGAACCATTACAGTCGGGAAATTAGCGGTCCGATTACGGTTGTCTCTCCAAACCGACCCTCGGATTGTGTCCGTTGGGAATCTGCTCGTAATAGGACTTCATCATCTTGCATTGATTTCTGTCTGCTACATCATCTGTGTTAGATACATCGTATCTGTAGTTAGATATTGTGATGTCGTCGCTAGAAAACGTTGTTCTAGTATTGTATTGGATTCTAATAGATTATGTAATTATAGCCGGGCGTAATGCTTCACATTTAGAGTCGTTATGGGTTATGTGAAGAGTATTTAATCTAATAAAGGTACAAAAATATAATTCTACTAATATAAATGTACCGTTATGGCCGATGGTGAACGTTGATGGTAGACAGGTTATGTTTCGACACGGTTGCCTAAACTTTATTTTATATTTAACTTTATTTTTAAATATTTTCTACGATCAATAGAAAGAAACCACTCAAAAGAAATAACTATTTTTTTTATTTGTTCCACAATGCCCATAGCTGTTTACCAAGTCTCTTTTTTAAGATGATCTTAATATACTTTTAGAGCGTTCATTGTATTTATTAGTGTGACATGTGTGTTTAATAATACTATTTGCTCATGTGTCACATTTGAAACATCATTCATTATTACTATTTACACGTATTATAATTCTCATTTGTGGTCTTTACATAGGTTATGGAAAGTCGGAGCACTATTTAATTTCGAAATAAACATTTATCAATTAAATATTAACTGTTTTATTGATAATGCGAGATTTCAAGTGCCAGATTAGTGAATCAATCTTAATAAACATTTTCAGCGCTCTCAAACACAAAATGTATGTATCATTATGTAATTATTACGGGGCGCGGTTGAACGCAATTCGAAAATTTTGGGACTAGCAAAAAATACTTAAATGTAGCCGGAGGCTGCTTTTACCGAGTATTAAAATAGTATAATTACTTGACAGATATATGTATATATAACTATATTTAGCAAGACAAGAAAGAAAACAATTCTAATAGCAAAAATCTCACCCTGCATTACTCTGCTGATATAGTTCTGTTTATGAAGATCAAGTTATAGAAAGTGAATCATCGCTTTAGAGTAAATGAAAGGAGTCCTAGTAGATAATGAGAAATACGCTGCAATTAGTATCACGAGATTATTAATTCTTCGTAGAATATTTTGCGGGGTTCGTTTCATATTATTAGTCATTAGTTAAATTAAATACTTTATTAGATTGTGAGATAAAAGCAAATAAAAGACACTAATAGAGTCGAAATAAAATTATCTTCAACTAGGAATTGGAACGAAAGGTGAAGGCTATCTCTGAACAGATTTGATATAACTTGGACGCGGTCACTTATTTTCGTAGCTCTGTCCACGAAATGGACACAGCAATCGCCGGCCACGACACGTGTTCAACATTTCGAAGACAGATTAAGAAATTTAGAATTCAGGTTGGCTTATTTCTAAATAGGTGCTCGTCTTGAGAGCGAGCGGCTTGACGTGGCACGGGAATATCGAATGGACAGTCTCATGTTCCGTATCGCGGCAGGTTCAGGAATAGCCGCCCTTATATGTATGTCTAGCTACAAGTTAACTGACAATTGAATTTGTTCGTTGGCTCCATTCTGGTATTTTTAAGGAAATAGTGCATTTATGTCAGAGTAGTGGAAAATTGGTTTCGATAGCATTTGGTCATATTTAGGAAATATCGTAGGAGTCCATAAACTGTTTCATTGTTTGGTTTTCATTAAGATCTCACGTGATGGCGATTAAATGTATACTAGGACATAGCGCTCATGTCTAGTGTTTATTCACTATTGTCTTGAGAATTTTTAAGATTACAATATACGTGTTTTTATGTAATATCTTAAATAAATAACAAGCCTTTGCCCCTGCAGACCATATTAGGAACACACCGCAATGTTTTTGGTCAATGTATTACAAGGATTACTTAAAAGTTATTTAAAAAAAACTCAAAAATTTAAAACAACGACATTTTTCAAACGGATAAATCGATTTAAGAAAATTGGCGCGACTTCCATGTAGTTTTTCTACGGCTAGAAAAAAAATCCACTGCATAAAATCGCAGATAGATAATTCCGAAGTCATTTGAAAAAAACCGTTTTTAGACATTTTTCCAAAATGATATCTGTTCAACGAATCGATTTCAATAACATTAATGCCATTCGACGCCGATTATTGTGCTTAAGAATTGTTTAGTTACTAACTTAGGTTACTCTAACTACGTAACTTTTGTTTTTGATCTGGCTTTTACTGTACCATTTTGTTTTATAATATATCAAGCTGAATTAGTTCAAATTTACATGTTCTCTAATAGCAACATGCATAGCAACATGAGAATGCCGCCAACAGTGTTCTGTTTGGTTAACTTGTTCAAAGTTTATGAAAACTTTACATACACATACATACTTACATTGACTGCCCATTGGTTGAATGGTTGTAAGCGCAACTGCCGATCGGGAGGTCCTAGGTTCAGATCTCAGGTCGGTTACTATTAGATTTTTCTAATTTAGAATTTCTGTTAGCCAGTCAGAGTCTGGAGTCTGGACTTAAACGTAACTGGTGAAACGTGAGGGTATACTACACTCCTCTGCCTACCCCTTCGAGGATTACAGGCGTGATATCACGTTTTTGTTAAAAAAAAGTGGACATCTCTTCTGAACTCAACATCTTGTTTAGCGGCAATCACTCGTTGTTTTTTGTTACCCCGTGCGCCGTCGCAAGCCGCAAACCGTGAAATGACACATGGGCTAAATTGGGTGGATACTAAATCACAATACCTTAAATTGTAATTATTGCTTAGTATAAAACCATTTACGGTCTCTTCATCCTATGTATCGCAGTAGGTCATTTTATTAGTCGTATCTTAAAATATTGATCTATAGCGAGCTCAATAAACACGCATTTTCCAGGGTCTGAAGGCGCGCGGTAACGTGGAGGACTGGCTGGGCAAAGTGGAAGAAGCGATGTTCGCGTCAGTGAAGCGCTGCATGAAGTTCGCGCTACGCGACTATATGCAGCGGGCCAGGGTGGACTGGGTGTCGCTACACCCTAACCAGGTGAGAAAAGGCTTATAGTTGTCACCTTTGAGTCTAGATTAGTTAGTCTAGATTAAAATTTAAAATGTATAATTTAGTACACATATTAAGCTATGTGACCCTTAAGTATATAATATATTCAGGGTTAATGTGGGATTTATTATACGTATTTCTTTTATATGTGACTATTTAAATGAGTATATTTGGAATGGTATTTAAATGTATTTTTAACTTGCATCCTAATGTTATAATGTAAACAATTTGATAACAGTCGTGCGACAGTTGGACGGAAGTAGTTAAGAATATACGTCTGTGTTACGTTCCATTATATTTTTATAAATAAGTAACGGTTACGAACTTTCGTAATAACTCGTAACTAGAAATGTTCCTCAACGGAAATTCTGAATTCGAGGTAGTGCTAATGAATTATAAACTCTGGGGAGGTGAAGGGGGGGGGGGGGGGGGGTTTGGGCTAGATCGGAGAGGCAAAGTTTTGAAACCCAGTCCCTGCCCAATCC
>DWJK01000312.1:0-23710 GCA_018248815.1 Croniades pieria auraria
ATTGAGAGGGTTAAGGCCGTAGTCCTCCACGCTGGCCAAGTGCGGGTTGGCGGACTTCACACACCTTAGAAACATTTGGGAGATTCCTTATTGTATATTTATTGCATGAGAATAGAAAATTACATTTTTATATTAAATTATGATCGTACCTGCAGTAAAATCCTCAATTCGTTTCGATAAAGGGAACTCAATAATAGTTTAATCCTACTGCATCTCGTTCAAGTGTTGAAGTAGTTATTATAACACAAAAACACGCTTACTTAGTTACCTTGACTATTGTTTCTTGTTTGGCTAATTTTAGGTAATATACTCGTACTATTGTAGTGTGACTATGAAATGCAGACTCCGTTCAAAGTGAAGTAACCTTCTTACAACTTCAATACAAATATTTGGATATATTTTTTTAAACCAATATTTATTCCCGAAAAGTTAAAATAATTTATAATTTGATTGTCTAACAGGACGAGAATTTGCAATGGCAACGAATGTTTACCTCAGTTCGATTACCGTGTCGGTTGCTATTAGATTTTTCTAACTTGAAATTGATGAGCTTCTGATTCTGGATCTATGCCCAGTGGAATGCAATAGACTCACCTTTCATTCCATACGTAAAACGCAGAAGCATACTACACTTCTCTGCTTACCTCTTCGGGAATTAGCATGGTGATATTATGTTTCTTAAGTAAATGAAATCATTTTTATATATTAAAAAAAAAAATTAGTGCTACCCGATCAGTTTTTCTTCTAAATATATTTAAGAGTAGTGAAAAATCAATATTAAAAAAACGGTTCATTTCGAAGCATCGACAATAAAGCATCATAATATACGACGCCGAACGAAACGAACAACAGCGTTATGGCACCTCGTCTCCTCTCGATCCCAGATTACTGATTCGATCGCTGGCACGACATCAAAATGCTAATCGCCGGGAACTCTGCTCGGATAAACTACATTACGTTGGATGCTCAGATGTTCAGTTTTACAGCTAGCTCAGAACAATCCGCGCCGGGGGAGCAAGGAGCAAACTTTTAATTGGCGTGCCATTAGGACGGGCGGGAAGCACTAAGCGATTTGTGGTGTACCGGCCTGCTCTCCCGAGCTTTTAATTTCTATCTCACCTCGCTGGGGGTACGTTGATTATGTATTCCAAATTCGGATTGCGTATTACAAGTGAGAATCCCTCGGTGTGTTATATTTTGATAAAGAGTTTGCGAATAGTTTAATGCGTTGCTTTAATTAATTTCTGCTTCTTGGTAGGTATTGTATTGTCATAGAAGATTCGAGAATTTAATTTCGCAAAAGCAGACACTGCATCGACAAATGCTAATGTTGATTTATCGTTTAAAAAGTCCAAAATATCTTCGGTCAAAAACAAATTATTCAAAGGTAAATCTGATACCATATAAATGCTCATAATGAATTTAAAAACCAAGGTGACATGGCTATTGATATCCGAAGTCTACCTCAAGACCGCAATGAATATTGCAGCAGAACGAAATCTTGAAAGCGAATTCTATTAACTAAACCTCACCTACCTAACGAAAGAAAAACAGAAAACATGGAAAGGATTAACTTAGATATTACTTCCTAAAGAAAAATAAAGTAACTTGCATAATAGAGAGAAACCGCAACTAAACGGCCCCTAGCAACCTACAGACGAAAGAAGATGGAGACAATGGGCTTACGTTTTGAAAACATGAATACAAGTCTCGATTTCAGTTTTTAAATTAGTCAATTACGACGTACGCCGGTTGGAAACTTACGTTTTTCTAAAACAACGGAGTCAGCTGAAAACGGCATGTCTTCAGCTAACGACAGCTCGTTACCGCCACAAATCTTCAACATTACTACGTATTAAAACTCTAAAACTTGACTCAAGTTGCCATTTGGCTGGAACAAAAACTTTCTACATCACAGCGATTAAAATTCAAGTCTCGATTGGCACTCGGCTCATGAAAATATTTGACGCAAGGCCGGTTAAGAAAAATGTTTTGATGCCTGTCTACTACGCCCATCTTGTGTGTCTTATACCTATATTTTAACAATTCTGAGTAGGTATGTAATTAAATAAATTTGTTAAGCTACATTTTTAAACGTAAAGGTGTAGGTAGGGGAACGTTTTGATTTTCGTCTACAAACCTGATTAAATTGCAATATTATAAGTCATTTGTGCGAATGCGAATAATATTTTAATAATTACTAAGATTCACATTACATTATAATATTTCGATACGGATATTAGAAAAAAAAAGTCTCATAATAGTTCAATAAAGACGCAATTTTACCATAAATAACTAACAAAGCGCATACTCATAATATAAATACAGAGTATTTTACGTCTTGGTTACATCTTGCTAACAAAAATATTCGTAAAAAAGAATTTGATAATTTGTCAGCGTCCGCCATTTCCAATTCGTTTTCCACATTTCATTCGCAAGTGGCGCTTTTCGCAGATTTTCACTTGCAACCCTTAGCACGTAAGGGATGATTGTAATACCAGACATATTGCATAGATGGCGGCACATTACGCCCCTACGCATATCTCCCATAACGGATTATAGATGGCGTTAGTAGTAGAACACTTTTAACGTCAAGGTTCAATGAATTATACTATAGTAAAGCTTAAGTTTAAAAGACATTAAAGTACTTGTGACGCTTATTTTAACTTATCTATTTTATGTCAGGGTTAGTATAACGGAAACATTCAAACCAAACTTTTACAAATAAAGTAATTATACTCTTAATAATATTTAACTATTAAACACTGCAATTCTCCTATTATGGCTATCAAAGACCTTAATCTTCAAAGAAGCTGTTATAATATTATTATTATTCTTATTGTTTAAGTTTAAAAGTAATGCCAATATAAACGAAACATGATTGGACTTCCATCACATCTATAAATCACAAATTTATTTACTTCCGCAACAAAATTAGAAAGTAACGCATTTTTCTGAAATCACGTAGTACCCAGTCTTACTCATAGCTCTTATCAGTGGACTGCATCTTAACAAGCCGTACTAATAATATAAAGCTCGTTTTAACGAATATCTGATAGTTAGGCGCGGTATTAAAAAGCGTTTCTATTGGAAAGCTCTTCACTGAACGCGTGAACACCGGCTGCAACAGATTAGACACGCTAGCCGGAACAATTTTTTAATATCCCCAAACAAGGAAGGCGAGATGTACGTACGTTGGAAATATATGGACATAAACTGAATACTTGGTTTACGAAAAATGTAATAATATCTGTATAAGTTTACACGCTCTACATGTCCATAAATTTTACAATATTTAATTGATACTACGTATATAAAGTGTTAAATATTTTTTTAATTGATGCTATGTCGAATTTAAGAAAAGTCTAAGTTAATTGTGCAATTATTAAAACTAAACTGTGTATAATAAAGATATACATGTGTATAATAAATATATACATTATTATTACGCAGCTAATCTTTTTAACGCAACAATTTAATAGTACATAGATTTGTATGTAATTCTTAAAGATTTTTAAGTCTTTAAAATATTTGTCATATTCTTTTTATAGTTTAGTCATTACTTCAGAAAGTGAATGTCACATAATAATAGCAAATACATTTTCGATAATTGCATAGCTGTCGTTGATACTTTTGAAATCATTATTGATACATCGTCACGACAGTTATCATAGTTGTTAAGCAGAGAGTACCGAATGGGAAATACCTCTATGTCACAGATCTGCTTCTTCTTTTTATTGCGATTCATTATCATGGTCATTATCATGATTAGCATCAACATCAGTCAACCCCCGTCCACCGTTAGCCATAGGCATCTCCAATAGCACTCCACTGAGGTCGATCTTCAGCTCTTCGCATCCAACTGCTCTCAGCCACTCTTGTTACGATTATGTTAAGGCGTGTCCTTACTAATATAATGTCTATAGGACATTAACAGTGTGGGAGCGAGTTTGACAGGGACAATTCGTGTCGCGGCCCGAATTACCATATACACTTGACGCCTGGCACTTGTCGCTGCGCCAATAACAATATATAACATCACGACTACATTTACGCGAAAGGATAGGCGGAGGAGCTCACCACTCGATTTTTCACCAGTTGTATTATACATATGTCGTATGGAATAGGGGTTAAACCAATTGCCATACAGCGGGCATAAATTAACCTGAAGAACCAAGCCAACAACCATGTTTCGCAAACGCGCTTTCGACCACTAGACCAAGGAAGTGGTCTTATAATATTGTTTACCTTTATCATCTGTTTTTATGCTCTTGAACCGACTCGTGAACCGGATATCCTTTGTTCCCTTAAAACGAGCCTAGTCTTTCTCTTTGTTTAGTTATATATATGTTTAAAATTCTGTCTGATTACAAAAAATGCAAGGACATTGTTTTCGGAGTTCTCTGATTCCCCCATGCATTGCATCTCGATTCTCTGATTCCCCCAACACCTGTATGAACCATGCAACATTCGCCTTTATATCTTTAGAAATGACCAAAAACGGCGCACATGTATGAAGAAAGGGATAAATAAAAAAGGGGTAAAAACTGCGCCAAGATTGTAAGGATGGAGATATTTCTCTACCTATACCGAAAGAAATTAGGCGTTACGATGCAATAAAAAAGCAGAAAAAGATGTAAACGGAAATATCGGAATTTTATTTCGTTTCTCTGTGATTGATTAATACTCCTATACATTTAGGTACTCTGATCGACAACTGTGGCCGGATTGAGAATAAATAATATTCCTGCAATATCTTTATGGGTGGTCTAAGAGTCATGATATTCGCGTCACACAGGTGTAGAATCGAACAGGCTTATAACTTATAGGATAATAACTCCATGATGTATCATGTTGCATGCGTGAAAACTATGAGCTTTGATCTCATGTGAAATCCTCTTTATGATATCTTATGATTTTTATAATGATTTTTAAATGCATTTAGTTGCAGTTGCATTTTGATTCTTAGTACATGTAAATAAGCATGAGAAACTTAGATAGCATTAGAACTAAAAACATTTAGATGAATTTGTTATCACGGCAAAACAGTTTTTTAATTAGTACTAAGATACGATTAGCAATAATTGAGAAAAAAAAAAATCGAAAACCCAGCCTACCCCTTCAGGGATTACAGGCGTGATACTACTTTTTTTTTTTTTAATTTAATAAATACCAACCGGCGGATTCAGATGTATCACTCAGCTCAGGGAGACTAGATTTGTGACGAAATGGTATATTGCTTTTAATCCGTCAAAGCCTTAGTTTTTGATTAATAAATCATGAAGGTTACTACGATAATGCTTGGTAGTATCATTTTCGAGGGCGTGTTATACTTTTCACCAAAATGTTTGATCTCCTTAAAACCATGAAAGCCTTAGTTCACGACCACCATAATTTCGCTCAGTGGTATATTTTTTGATCTTAAATGTGTATCCGCAATTTGCCGGTCATACGGAACTGTGAGGTCGTGCCAGCAAAAGCAAATAAGGAGACCTAAAGTAAATGTTTAATTTTTAGCAACAAAGGCCTTAGAAACGGGGGGATCGGTTTCCAACACGGATTTCCAATTAAGTGAGGGCTGATTGGCAGGTCGTTAGTCAACGCTTCGAGTTGAATGTGGCCGCGGCTCTGTACTCCGCACTCCGCACTCCGCACTCCGCTTGCTTGTTGCCGCTTCGCTGGATATTGACGAGTGATAGCTAGGTGCCCTGGAGCCTTCCTAATGTAACTTTGCTGAAATTCAAGACCTTCAATTGTTATTTATAGATGAGTTTCATTGTTTTCTGTTCTTATCAAAGACGTAGATTATTTCTCGAGTTCGATGGTGGATACATAATAAATCTATCTATGTGCTTATGTATCCGCGAGGGACTGCAGTTATATTTTTTTTTAATTGCCTGCTTACACCTGCAATTGTTATTTATTGGAAATTCTTTTGTTTTCTGATTTTGTAAGAAACAGATTTTTCGTTCAGTTTAAACTCTTATACTATATGTAACATACGCATCTAGGAGTATATGTCTACTTATTTCCGAAAGACCGCAAGTAGAAGTTCTATACGGTATGCCGAACATAAGGCTCTATGGCCCTCATTACTGGAGGCCTATGTCCAGCAAAGCACTACTACAGGTTGACAATGGTGATGATGTACTAAATAACCAATGTTAGTTCATATATACATAATCAAATAATTATTGAAAAAATGAAAAGTGAAATTTACGGGCTAATTTAAATACCAATTAATGTTCCTTCACGAATAATTCTTGTAACAATACTAGAGTACTGTTCTAGAATACATGATAACTAGTAAAATATTTAGATAAAAACATTTATTTTAATATTTATATATAATTTATACGAATAGAAAGTAGGTTATCAAAGAAAAGGCTTTAATGAAGCGACATAGCGGATGTCGTTAATTACGCAACGACAAAGACTGTCTCTACATAAAACATGATTGATCACCACGAGCAAGAAAGTGAAGATATCGTAGCGGAATAGAGAGAAACATTAAGTGTATTCCTATGTCGGCCCTGATATCATTTTCATAGGCCACCCCGTCAAGGTTTCTGCATCCCCCTTAAACGATAGCGAACAGAGAAATATGTGGAGTGCACAGATAAATACAAAAAAGATTTTCGAATTAAACTGGTTATTATTTGCTTTATGTATTTGAAGATAGGAAATCACAAAATATTTAGTTTAAAATATTCCTTAGAAATCAAGTGTTATTTTGAAATGTATGTTATAAAAATGTTTATTTTAATGAGAGAAAGGTATTTCAGAAACAAGTAATAATTCCAATACTATGTGGTACGGTACATACGAATAAAAGACAAAATAAAAGATATATATTTTATTACGGTAGAGTCATTATTTCCAAAACGCTGCATTTCCAATACCTACATTTTAAATAGTAATTGAATTTTTGGACAAAAACAAAAATAATTTATCCGAATACGCTGTATAATATTATGGCGGTTCGACTCTACATCTCTCTCGTATCTCACGATACAGCCATGATATGGTAAGGCGTCGGAAAAAACAGGACGGTTCAATCGAACACCGATCAGTCTTCGTCATGATCGACGCTTGCAGAATGGAATTGTATATAACGAACTCTATGGCAGGTAACATGGAGTATAGTAACTGTTTTCTCAGTTACCTTCAGTTGTCGACTTAGAATTGCTAAGGCACTTTCTAGGCAAGCACTACATTCGAGGCTACACCTCGCTTACCATTAGCCAAACGCAAATATATTCCTATTAAAAAAGCTTATTTACCTATATTTTATATATGTAGTGTTGGTTGAATGGCTGCAACTACTGAGTGAGATGTCCTGGGTTCGATTCCGTGGTCGGTCGGTCCCAACTTGAAATATTTAGTAGTTATTCGAAGTTTGAATCTCTGTTCGGTGTATGGCAATAAGTTCATCAACTATTCCATGATGGGACATATAACGTGGTTGCTGAAACGTGGGAGATTAGTATAGTCCTCTATTTAACTCATCGGGGAGATACAAGCGTGATATTACGTTAGTTACTTTGAATAACATTAAAACAGATGCGATTCATACATTTTATGATAGCCATTTATACGTACATAGATACAAAAAAAAGTAAAAAAAAAATTGTTTTATACTCGAGGAAGCAAAATAATATTAAATTCTATATTCGAAACCTGCCATCTAATATATTTTAAAAGAATTATTACGTCGAATGTGATATAAAACATGATCGTTTAATATATCATAATAGAAAAATTTAAATATTTCTGTACCAAAATTCATGTCTTCGAATACATTGACTTCGTTGAGCGGAAACTATTTAGTTGGTCGCATGGTTGATAAATTAATACACAAATTTTATTGTTCCCTCTATCGATGGAAATTCTATGAATTTTTAAAAAGACAACCTAGGATTTAAAAAAAATAATAAATTACCACCTGTTAACATTATTCCAAACTATGTAGTAGCCTCGTTCGAAGTGGATATGCAGATCTGTGTTAATCTCATATTTTCGTGATTAATTTTATTTCGGGCACATTTCTCGAATAATATTGTCTCGTAAATCAGTCCGCGGTGTTTTTCTTGGAGCGTTCGCAGCGGCCATGTTTTGTTTAGAATCACGCACACCCTGTCTCTGTCTTCAGCAAATCTGATTTACTGCACTAGAATTGTTTCACCGCTAATTTTAGACTATATCGGTGGAAACTTCATGATAATATTCAGTGTTACATATCTGTTATAACCCTGAAGAAATATATGGTAGTTGATAATATGCAATCAATCGTTTCCACAGAAATTATATGAATGATTTGATGATTACCCACAGTTTATAAAATTATTGCATCCCTTAATAAGTAAATTCTTCGTAATTCTACAGCATATTTTTATAGAAATACACACATAAATACATATGTCTATATAGGTTATATTAATCCTTAAGGATAAGGGGAAAATATGTTAATTGTAACAAAGCAAACTTGTATTTCATATGCAAACTGTACTAAAACTATTTAAGATAAAATGTCTACTAATAACAGTCGACATTCTCAGCCTCGTATAGGTTATTCTATATGGATTGAGCTATAGACACAGAGACAAATATAGAAACTCAAACTAAATAAAGATCTGAGATTAAGTAAAGAGTTCGTCACTTATCGTATCTACCTGAACAGAATCTTTCCAAAATCGGATTTTTAAATCAAATTGGTGCAGTGAACTTTGTTCAAAATGGTTTGTCAAGTATATGATATAACGAACATAATGAAGTGATACTAAATCAATTATAATAAACCCAACATCACGCCTGTAATCCCCGAAGAGGTAGGCAGAGGAGTGTAGTACACTCCCACGTTTCACCAGTTATGTTTACGTCCCATGGAATAGGTGGTGAGCCTATTGCCATACACCGGGCACACAAGAATACTGAGTCGCTACTAGAAATTCGAGGCGTTCTTTAGGGAAGGCTTATGTCCAGCAATGGACTGAAATCGGCTGATGACGACGACGAAGAGGCTTGAACGTAACGACTTAAGATGCGTCAACCTGAAAAAGGTCATTTGTTCCCAAATTTTTGTACTAAGTTCAAAAAAAGTTTGGTAGAGCACCACATATATTTCAATACATGTGTTAATCCTTCCTACACATAAATACCGGCATAATTAAAGCAGGCTGTCGTAAGCGAACTTGATAACGTGAATGGAAAAGTTAAGGTCTGGTCGTCCAAATAGATTCTTCATGATGCTGCGAATGTAAGAATAATTATTGTTATTCTAATGGATCGCACGCGGGCTACGCGCTCTGAACATTCCCCATTGTGAGAGTCCAGGATCGAAGCTCTGATTGATGATTGTGCATCGAGGGGCAGCTAAGGGTTGGCGCACACGAAACGTCTCAAAATCAAGTTTACTTAATCATTTTTGGCTTTATGTAAAGCCATGAGTTTCATTTAAATTTTTTTATCAAGTTTATTGCCAGTAAAACTTTTCTAATCAGCCTAATTTATACTTTCTCATTATTTTTATTTTATTTGCGCAAAGGATAGCGGCGTAATCAGAAGTCAATTGAATGTTAGTGTAATTAAAAATAAAGTGGTTACACCCTAAATATCGACATTTTTTTTCTATTTCTTAAGCAAACAAATTCAGTTTAATTTTTCGCCCCAAACGCATGTAATCTAGTAAATTGTTGGGTATCCAGTCATTTTGGTGAAGGCGATTTTGCTGCACTGTTTCTTTTTTGTGTGATTAGCAAACTGTTTGACACCTGTCTCTCCTCACTTTATTCTAATTTTATTACACGATATGTTCATCAATCCTTTGTCTTTCTATTGTTGAATGCATAATATAAAGGGTCTTTACTCATTAAGGGTACTAAAGGTCTAACTACAGGTGGGCGGAATAAGCTATACTAAGTCTAGGTGGTGTTGAGCTACCTTATGTTTCATATGACATACGTATGTTTTATGTAAGTGGACAGTTATCCAAGTTTGGTGGACCCACACATAATGACTGTGTCCGTGCTTTGATACGAATTTTAACCAGTCGATCTTGAAACATACATAACGGATTCTTTGCAAAGCTTTAACCATAAATTATAATTAACTGAATATGAATGAATGAATAAAAATTTCGTTTACAATGAACAATGTTCAATGTAAACGAAAGATAATGTTCACGGATAAAGACCGTTTCAGTGTACGTTGCCCCTTATGATGGTATCGCTAATGCCGCAGCGAAAGATTATTCCTGCACAGTTGACCGGCGTGTGTTTGCTGAACCAACTCCACGGTCTTGACGATACCGATTCGTTTAGGTAACCTTCGGAATTAGTTGCTTGGAATACATTCTCGAAAACAGAATACACCGTATGTTCATAAACGTTTACATCCTATAGCGGTATTTTGACCAAGACACGTACATATGTGATCAGAGTACCGTATTTTTTTTTAAATCGATAATTCCCATTGTATTACCTGATTTTTTTCTATTTTTGTTACATTTTTCAATGGATCCTTTATACGCTTATAAAATAACAGCATAATTAAAATAAATTTACTATCATATGTCGCCAAATAATTCCCATAAATCTTAAAATCATTTTATAAATTTCTCGTACTATAAAAGGACATTAGCTAACTAATTTAACGACGTGTTGTTAAGACAGACATTTAACAATATTGTATACTTGTTTCCGTTATATTAATAGACATATTTTTTTCTTATGTCCTTAACTGTAGAGACTCCAAACTAAACAGTCCGTATGTACTCGTAAGTTTGTGTCATCACTGAAGCAATTCAACAGAAGTGACGCAATTAGAACCGAAGCAGAATCATTTTTAATATAAAAACATGTAACGAATCGCTTTGATATTGGCGCAGCGGCGGCGAAGACACCTTGGGCGGTAATCGCAAGGCCAAGTAAAAAACTCATAACAAATGTAGAGACAGACAAAATGTAGAGATGTACAAAATATAAACACTTATTGCGCCTATTATTGTTAAACAAAACACCGAAAGATAAAAAAGGAATCTCTATATTCATGAACAATGCTGATTTCTGTTTTGTTTATGAATTGTACTTACTGACGACTACTTTTTAAGATACCGCCTTTTGTTCTAACATTTCCTACTTGGTGTCATAAAATTCTTTAAACATTTTTTTTATTCACTAAAATAGTTTAAGCGTTGCAAATTTAAAAGGATTCGCGAAATGTTGCCGTAAAATTAGAAAGTTTGATTGCATGTAATAAAACTTGACTTTTCATATATAACTTAAGTTTTTTCGTAGTATGTTTAAAAACTTATTTTTCTTTAAATCCAATTTAATATTTTGTTTAAAAGAAATCTTATTTATTCAGGTAACAATGGCTCGGAAATATATTATTAACAATCAAATTATTTTAATTTAAGTTTTCTTATTTATTTTTCAATTGAGTAATATGTACGCTATTATATAATATGCTTATATATTGTGTAATATATTAGTATAATATGATATATTTAGTTAGCGTTAGTATGCTAACAATATATTGTATAATTATCTGGTGAAACGTGGAAATGTATTACATTCCTCTGCCTAGCCTTTCGGGTATTACAGGCGTGATGTTACGTTTTGTATAATATGAAAATATAGGAAGAAGCCTCGTCCTTCAATACAGCTCTCAAATATCAGCTGTGTTACGGTACCCAGGACGTCTCCTTAGTTCCCGTTTATTCCTCGAACGTATGGGCAATAAATCTTCAAATTTACCACTTTAGCTGTCAACGGGCGTTCAGTTGACAAAATAATGGAGTTAGACAATACCCTTACATAATTATTCAATTGTTGGCACGAAGCGCGACCAAGTCGACGTTGTGAGTCTTGTTACCGCGGTAGTCAGCTGAGTCGGCGTTCAGACCGCCTTGGTTCCGTTTTAAAGGAAATGTATTTTTACCAATTACCGTTCTTGTAATTATAACAAGTTGTTAAGTAAAACTAAATAGAAAAAAACCACAGTATTTAGTAATATTAATTCTGCCTGTTCATCATACAGCTATAAGAAATCTATTGTATGTGAAAACACGTTAAATGAATACTAAATTTTATTTTTGTAACAAAATATGAATCCGTTGATGAGTTCTATCTACTTAGTGTTAGTCATATTAGTAGCTATATTTTCATATACTAAAATCTCTTTTATAATAATTCTAATCAACCCTTACGGTATGAATAGAAATGTAATAATAATACTACTTATAGGACAATAATAATAAGAACGGCCTGTTTTAGTAAATTTGCAAACAGCAGGAGCAGGTAGGGCCCATTGGAGTCGGCTTTCTTCAAAGTTAGCATAGAATTTCAATACAATAACACAAATTGTTCCATTGTTTTAATATTTTAGTATGAAAAATAAAGCTCTACTACCTTGAAAATGCCGCCGGGTATAAGCTTCTGTCGGCTTTTTTGAAATACAGATGGAAAACAGCTACATATTGGAACAACTTTGTTGTATTTTGTTATTCTGGACTCTTTTTTCTGAAAGCAAAATAACAAATTCATATTGTTCGACAGATGTCAGATATTTTTGGGTTCTAGCAATAAATCGAAGAAAAAGTCCAAAGTAAATATACTAAAGGGCCGCGTTAAAACCAAATACAATATTCTGAATAAGCCCATCGATTGATTTCGCAAGATTAATGGTAGCACATTGTCAGCGGCACAGTACCACGAGGAGGTTAGTGGAATTTGCGCAACCGAAATGTGTTTTATAACCAGCTGAGTAAGACTCAACAAATTTCGTTTTTGAAATCTTTTCGGCCGACAGACCAATGAATGGTCTACGCTGTCATAAACACCCACTACCGATATTGAACTCTGTGGCCACGACTATAGAGTTCAAATTCAATAAAAATTAAATATTGTTTTGTGACGTTATAACAAATAGAAATCTGAAATGGGCTTCAATAGAAATTGATTTTGGAATTCGGTGTGAAATTGAAATAATAGTTTGCTTTTTATCCAAGAGCCCAGACACATCGCTACGCTTAATCTAACCAACAAACATTCATTTGTTTGCTTTTATAAAATCATAACTACTTTTGTTTGATTTAATTCAAATCATCGTTCATGTGTAATGGGTTGCAAATATTATGATATACTAATGTTTGTTGTTCAACAGGACACATTTTACTTTCATTTATGTTCCCTTCCAACGTGAATTTACTTTAAAGTTGTAACTTTATAAGACGTTTAGATTATTAAATCGTATTATAAAAAGGCAGAAATAGAAAACAAATCAAGCAAATTTCATTTTGCTGGCCAGAAAATGATGCAAGCATTGTGATTTTAGTTCAAGGCGTTTATGACCCTAAAATTATAGACTTATGAAACTTTCACCCAACTTCATTTTTAAATAAAAAAAAATGTCATTAATTAAAAAAAAGTCGTTTCTGTATTCCATGAAAAATACATTATTATAACTAAAGCCTTATAGCTTTTTCTTAGACTCAGACTGTGCACTAATAATAACATTATATAGGACTGTAAATACAAAGCATTCATGAATAATAATAGTGAATAAGCCATATATCACACATAAAGCCGGCTCCACAATGGGCAACGTCAGTGGGTGTGCGCGTGTACGAGCAACAGATGCGGGAATCGGGAGGTGTGCATATGTCGCGTAGACTTCACCATTGGGCGCAGAATTATGCGTACGTTGCGTGACTAGGCGATTTGTTAGTAGGTATCTAAAATTTGCTTTAAGGTGTAGTAAGTACGTATCTAAAATTTATTGTTAGGTGTAGTTAGTTATCATCTAAAATTTATTGTTAGGTGTAGTTAGTTAGTATCTAAAATTTATTGTTAGGTGTAGTTAGTAGGTATCTAAAATTTATTGTTAGGTGTAGTTAGTAGGTATCTAAAATTCATTGTTAGGTGTAGTTAGTAGGTATCTAAAATGTATTGTTAGTGTAGTTAATAGGAATCAAAGGCGTGCTGTCAAGTGTAGCTAGTAGGTATTTAAAGTTTAATAGCACCAAATTATTACTAATTGTTACACACTTTATTTCCTTTTAATCAACCAGCATTCCTCACACCTATCAGTATTTATCGCTCTTATTATTTATGCGATTTTTTCTTAGGAATACTAAAAAGTGGAATGCGTGAGAGAGCTAACTTTCAGATATCAATATTTTACCATTACAATCAACTTGACAAACTACCTTTTTATCAGTCAATATATGTATAATGGTAAGTATTTCTGAAGAAATTAAAAACCGTCAAAGTAGCCTTTATGCTCGAGGCGTTAAGATCCAGATTTGTTTGGTACACCAATGGTGATAAATATGTACATTTCTATCAACCTATGTTTTCGAACACATTTAACTTAGTAATATTCAAAGAAAGGGTGAACAGACTTTCTTTAGACATGCTCGGTCCATCTTAGAGTACAATTAAGCCTTCCATGAAGGGAAGGGAGTGCTCTTTAAACATAATATTTCTGAAAATAATGTAACTAATACCTTTTACAGCAACCAAGATTGGATTATATATAGTTTATATATATAGTTTATAAATTCTTGAAAAACAGATTCGGCGATGTTAAAGAACTGCTGCCTCCAGGCAACTTTCGTGACTGTTTACTCTGCCTTACGAAACTACTAAAGGAACTTAAAGCGAAAGTTAAAGTCTGATAGAGTGCGGTAGAAAATGGTATGAAATGTATCATTAGTACCTTTTAGTACTATTATAATCAAGTGTAACAATTTGTATCGGGCAAGCCAAATTTATTTCAAATGGCTTATAGTACAACCACAAATAAGTTTTAGTAATAATAATGTAGTAGGTATTCTGATGAATTAATCAGTTGAAGGGCATAATTATCGCAACCTATAGAACGCCGTCGCACGCGCACGATCACATACTGAGCCTTTGTGCGACCCTCGCGTCAACTGTTACGACGGCATGAGTTATGTCCATTTGTTCCTGCACGCTGTGTACAGGATGCGATCACAGTCGTAGAATTTAAGTTATAAAAGTATTGCTTGATTTTTGTAATTATTTCAGGAAGAAATTTAATTTTATAAAATTAAGGTAGAAATACAAAACTAGCAATCAGTGATTCGTACAAATATGAATTAGTTAGACTTCGTTACCATCATCATCATGTGCATGTTAAAGTTGAATATTTTGTCTACAGTTCAATATTTATGTTCTGTTGGATATATCTCTATGTTAATACTATCTTTCAATATTTACATTAGTACTATGACAGATTTTAAAAGCGTTTATATGTTTATTGAAATTGACAAATCAATCTAATTTTCTCATACCGGTTTGATAAAAATACAGCCTGTATAAAATGCAGTCGCAAATGCAACACAGTGACACATATACGTGGCTTTATACTAAACCAATAATAGAATAAAATCAATCTATCCTCTTACTCACACTGAAGAACTGCAATCAATGGTTCGCTCGTATCTACGTGCACGCACACATTCAAATAGTATTGGAAATATCGGCAATTGTAAACATTCATAGGATATTCGCAAACTATCCCCTCCGATGTACAAATTGTGCCTCTCACATTTTTGGGCTAGAGTTACTGTGTGTGAGAAAGAGAAAGCAAAACTGGTTTTATAACTTTGCAGAGGGACAATGGCGACGCTATTGTTGAAATTACCCCAAACTTTTTTTAGGTCACATAAAAGTATTACATTTGTAGGGTCGTGTCGCTTGCTGGCACTTACTGCATTCGTTTCGGAGTCAACCTTGGAGACGGAGCATGTCCCACGCAGTCCAGTTTTGTGAATTAATAAGTACATGAAGTTTGTGAAAGTGATAAAAATTGTGTAAACACTATGTCATCTGTTGCTACCACCAGTCGTGTATCAAGTGAAATGTGGGGCAACAGTGTTGAAATGAATGCCCAAAGTGCGAAACAACCTCATCACTACGACTATCAGCATCCAGGAGCGCCTCCTAGCTTTTACAATCACCAAAATAACTTTTATGCGCCTAATTGTGACTATTCTAATATTTCGAGTGGACATAACAGAACATACGTAGACTCTAGTATACCTAGTGTAGTTAAAACAGAACCAAGTAATTGGCAAAATTATCCAACCAACTGTGCAGGTAGTACTAATCCAACGAACGCAGAAATGATAAACAAATGGCGTGAAATGAACTACTTTGCACAGCAACAAGGAAGTTATGGATACGACTATGGGGTTAACCCTTTAGTTAATAATGGTTGTCTAGACAATAAATCTGAGGATTGCAGATCGGTTAATTCACCTGGTCAGCATAGTTTGCCTGAAACAAATTATGGTTCTCCACATAGCGCATCAAGTGCGATTAAATGTACGCCATCTGAAGACGAATCTTCAAATCTAAAAAATATTGTAATCAAGCAAAAGGATAAAAAATCGCAACAGTTCTTGGGAAAGTATGACAAATCTTATACTCAAGAAATGGTGCAGCGGATGGTGTTTCGGACTAATGAAATTGACGATTGGGAAAAAAATGAAACTAAAGCAGAACAGGAAAGGAATTTGCAGCAATTTCATGGTGAATTTGATACTACCGTAAACGATCAACCGAAGCTTAAGAGTAAAGGTACAGTGGGTGTGGCGCCGACTATGAACAGTGGTGCAACACCATCGTTAGACGTCGCAGAGAACTGTCAGGACGTGACAAGGGTCGGTGCAGGCGGGAACAATGCGGATTATAACGACAGCAAAATGGCCGCTACACCAGATGCACAAGGATATTACCCGTGGATGAAGACTATTGGCGGTAAGGCTCTATTTATTACAGTATATTTATTATCATGTGACTAAGACACTATAAATATTTAAATTTTTAATAAAATAACTCATATGACCTTACAATATTTTATTTGTTTCAGGTGACGACAAGAAGGAAGGATCCAAGAGAACCAGACAAACATATACCCGATTCCAAACATTGGAGTTAGAAAAAGAGTTTCACTTCAACAAATATTTATCTAGACGACGAAGAATCGAAGTATCTCACGCTCTCGGACTGACTGAGAGACAAATAAAAATTTGGTTTCAAAACAGACGAATGAAAGCGAAGAAAGACGGAAAATTATCCACATCTCCCGATCCGTACAACATTGATGACTTGGGAGCTACAAAACTTGGGAACATCGAGTATGTTGATACAAGGCAACAAATGGCTGCCATTCCCAACTATGTCAATTATCATCTGAACAATGGACAAGCACTGAACGTAGGTCATGTACCTACTGAAATGTCACATCAGCCAGTTATGCCCGCAGTATATCGGGAAATGGTACAAAAAATGTGACTTTTAAATATCTAGAAAATAATTAATTTTAACAGCTTAAAATATAAATATTTTACCCAAATAATATTAAAATCTAACAAGTTTATTTTAGATTCAGGACTAATGGAAACCTAAAATTAATGTGTTTGCTATAAATAGAGAGTATGCATTTTTAGTCTAATTTGTAAAAAAAATGTTTTTTTTTATTATTTCATATAAGCATATCACGGTGTAGAGTAAGAAACTTTAAAACGTTTTTGAAATTATTAAACATGTAAATAGATATTATACATTATGTAATTGTACTAAGTATATAAGATATAAGCAGAAATTTTCTTCGTAACCAATGTAAATAAATTGTTTAAGTCCAATGGTTCCTATTCAAACATAAGGATGTAAAGTTTGAGAATAATTTTATTAGGCTAAGTTTGATTATTTATCGAAACTAGTTTTGTACTTCTCTAGTCAACAGGGGCGCTAATATTAAAGAGGAGTTATGATTCCAAATTAAAATAAATAAATGTATTTTAATTGTCTTCACATTTTCGACACCACGGTTTCCAAAGCAGAAACATCTAACATGCACAGTCCTATTTTAACTCAAATTTAGTCAGTACAAAATAAAAAAAACTTAAATTCCTAATGAATGAACCAAGAGACAAACTAAAGTAATATTAAATTACATACTATGAGAGTTTTGATCAACACAAATCCTAAAGGGCTTTTACTAAGTGGATTTAAATATTAACAAAAATAAACTAAACAGATTTGCAACAAGAGCTAAACAATGCGACTAAACAATGTTCGGAACCCTTTCATCGCATTATTCTAAAGACCCTTTAAACATCGCATCCGAGCTAGTTCAATGCACTTTACCGATAATCTGTAAATGTGCGAATGCGGCTGTTGACGGCCATTTTGACATGTTTTGACTGGTTATTGAATTTTGCTTCGTAATCCTGTAAGGGTTGAGCTACCTGTGTTTATGACAGATTGTTAAATCGGTTAGAAGAAACATAACCGCTTAGATGAGATAAGAGTCTACTTACTACACTTTTTAAATACCTCCAAGAAAATTAAAATAAAGCATCCCACTAACTAATAATTGACATAATAATAACGCGCTAAACTTTAATTACCAAATATAATTTACATTAAATTTTTATTAATTTTAAAATCTTAACAGCCTTGCTCAGAATTGTTTGTCTACATAACTACGTAAACAATAGCTCTTGTTTGTTTCTGCGCATTGAGTCAGTATAATCACGAAGCCAAATTAACTTATGTATTCAATACATAACTCGTATATAACCTCATTAGGAAATGAAAGTTTTGATTAACTAATATGAAAGACTTGACCAATTTGCTATTTGGTAAGTCACATAATTAATACATTTATTTTTGCTATAACGCTTACATTAAACAGATCATTAATCTAGTAATAAAGCCGTCTTTTGGATACATGGTATAGAGTATAAAAAATTAAATTATACATAATTATATTAAAAAACAAAAGGAGAACGATTTTCTCCAGTAAACCCAGTTCAGTACGAGTCAGTTCAGTAAAATTCAGTTCAGAAAAATATTTTTTTTTTATTAATATTACAAAGACTTCGCGCATTTAAATGTAAGCATAATTAAAATAAATTTTAGACATGGTTTTTTAATATCGAGTACTGCTTAATACATTTCCTATTATAATTAATTTCGTTTGAGATACGGAGATAACAACTGTACGGCTTTGTATTGTGCGTAAAAACGAATAAGATGAATTTACAAATGATAGGCGATATATATTTTGATATTTATTGTTTTTTAAGTTAAAAATAGTCCCTACAACAAATATTTTCCTCTTTTTGTTGGTATGAATATGTGCTTAATTATACATAAGAATAAATTATTAATTTTTTTTCGATTACAAACTAAGTAAAACGTCACGCCTGTGCATGAAATAATACAGCCTTGTTTCCGGAGTTCGACTTGAGACAAACAAACTTATCTGTTGGTAAGCAATACTCCAATACTCCAATAGTCGTTACTAATTAATACTAGTTAGTTTAAAGGGTGAGGTAGATATCCTCATAAAAAATGGAGACATTCCAATTTCGTACTCAGAATCGCTCCGGATATAGGATTTATATCCGGAGCGATATCCTTAGATCTATATGTAGTAACCACTACTTTAAATTCTCAGCAACAATGTCATGCACCCGTTTGAGCCTCTGTTCTCTACGAAAACAAGCCATTCTGTACCGTAAGTACTTAGGCATAAGTGACACTCAACGTGTCGTGGTGATATGATGGAATGGAATGATATAGCACAGCGGGTATCGTTTACCCTTGATCTTTTCTCTTGGGACCAATTCTAAATGCAACTACTGCAGAAAGAAATTTTGACATGTTTTGACTACTGATTTAAAATTTGCCCAACAGTCCCCTAACATACTACTGGAATTTTAAGCATTCCAAGTTAATTTTATAAATATTTAACCAGTAAATTACTATTTATGGTGGCTGTTGTAATTTTTTCAAACAATCATCAGCGTCTCCTTTGAGGTTTTAATTAATATAGGATATTAACATTTAGTTACTTAACGAGACATAATATGTGTTTTAATTGGCATATGATGTTTATTGTAATTTTAAATACGGTTATATCATAAACTAGCTGTGCCCGCGACTTCGCTTGCATAGATCTATTAGATTTCGTAGGTTTTAATTGTTTTGTGCGGAACCTTAAAACTTTTAGCCGTCTCAACATCACCTGTCTTATAACGAAAGTCCCGTCGAAATCAGGTCAGCCGTTTCAGAGATAAGCCGGAACTGACAGACAGACACAAATTTTAAAAATTGCGTTTTTATTATAGGCACCGTATATCTACTTTCACATGCACTCATGAAAATGCTATAATTTTGGTAACACAAACAGACACTACAATTTTAATTATATGTATATATTGATAATATAGTCACCCGAAATATTATTATATAGAATCTGACTAATCTTAATACACATAATATATTGGACATATTAAAATGCAGGTCATATTAATTATATGCCTGTATCTGTCATATATTCTTGTGTTTATTTTATTGAATTACACAAAAGTTCAGGTGTTTCTTAGTTATTTTAGTTACGACTATATTCTGCTGCTACGATCATTACATTGGCGTAATCTTCTTTCTTGCTGATATTGTTCCGTCCAAACATTTATAGTTCTGCTTTTAAATGACAAAAGTGGACTGCGCATATTTTTGGGAACTTTAAAATATGTTTATCGACTTTTAAAAATTAAACCGAACTACTAGAATGGATAACATATTGTTGATGTTGTTATATAAATTCTAAATGAAAAAAATTTGCGTCTAAAGAAAGCAACGGTAACGTGTCATAACTGCCTGCTCGATTACTATTAAAAAAATACTTTCAAAACCTGTCAGTCCATAATTTACTTATTTAAATATAAATTAAAATTGCATTAACTCCGTTAGGTCAAATTTAAATAATTATATATGTACACAGTACCTCTTAGTACGTCGCAAAAACAGCGCTTTTGAATAAAAACAGCAGTTTCAAACATTAAATGTTTTAGCAGATCGGAGCTAACTTCACACCGATCGGACCCTACGCTAGAAAGTCGGCCCTTTTGTAAATTCAATAGAGAATAACAATAGATGAACATTTAGAAAGAGAGAACATTATACCAATATGTATGTTAGACAAGGATGCAAAACAACCATCCCTAACACGAGGGGTAAGTCTGCACTGCGCAAGCGTGGTCGACATTTAATAAAAATGGCTGCTAGTGTATACTCTGTGTTTTGTTTATCTTTAAAGAAATTAGTGATATTTACACGATAAATAGAGTTAAATGCAATAATTTAATTAAAATGTACCGCAAATATATGTACCATAACATATTTTTAAAATTGTATTAGAAGAATAACGGCTATTACAAAGAATTCAACATTTTGGTAAGAACACATTTGTTTTGTTTTCAATTTTTTTTTTATTTTTAAACACTATTTTTTTTTAATTTATTTATCATTCATTAAATCAGCTTCTTGTTAACTGAATGTGAACCTTAACTAATGAAACCTGATTATATTTTTTATACTGCCAATAATTTAAAATTTTTGCACTAGTTGTGGACAACTAAAATGAAATATTCGCGTGTTGAGGTAAACATGTAACTTTTTAATATGTGTGTGTTTGTGTGTTTGATGAAAAAACATGTAGGTAAACTGATTCCCATTTTATTTATCCCTTTGTACTACATACATATGTGTTTAGTTAGGGATATAACAAACGACATGCAGACCATTTAAGTAGTCACGGGTTAGCTGATGAGGAATCGGAATTGTATGAAGAAAGTGATGAATATAGAAGAAGCGCGTTAGTTTGTATGGATAGAGATTCTTGGTACCCGGCTGTGCCTGCCTAACACTTACGGGATCTGGCGTGACTATATAATAATAAACGAATATTGGCTTGGTTGCAATGTCCCTTGTTTCAAATATTATATGTGGTACTATTTAAATGATGTTATGCTACAACTGTTTCCACCCATAGATGCCTAACATACATGAACCCAAACTCGTAACGCAGGTCATGAAACAAATGACAAAAATAAAAGAATATTATATTCATTTTTATTTAGAATATCTTTGCATATTATTTTATTGTTTCCTCTGAACTACCTCCTTGGTCGAGTGGTTGTATGCGCAAATGCCAATCGGGAGGTCCTGGATTAAAATCCCGTATCGGGTACTATTAGATATTTCTAATTTAGAATTTCTAGTAGTGACTCGGAGTCTGAAATTATGCCCGGTGTATGGCAATAGGCTCACCTATTCAATGTGACGTAAACGTGACTGGTGAAACGTGGGAGTGTACTACACTCCTCTGCCTGCCTCTTCGAGGATTACAGGCGTGATGTTACGTTTACCTCTGCACTCAGCTTTTTTCTTCTTTAATAATACATATTGTGGCTTTTCTATTGGGTTGGGAAGTAATCGCCTTTAAGTTTCATACTATATTTGTATTCATATTATATTCTAATACTTTTCATATTATGGTGTAAACAATAAAGGGTTATCTATATATCTATTATTCCATGCCATTGAATGAAGAGCGTGACGAATATAGGATAAGCAGGTCACTTCTGTATGTATAGATATATCTGTCGCTCGGTGCTCTCTGCCTACCCCGTAAGGGACCTGGACTAGTGTTACAAAACAAAAGAAACAATCTAACAACCGAACCACATTCCATCTTAGTGGGTAATGAATTTCAGATTAGCCCGTACACTTCCAGCCAGTCCGTCCATACACTGAACAGCTGGTTGAATGGCGCTCGTAATTAATCCTTACGTCGAACGTTCCGCGTTCGAAGCCGGATCAAAAGAAACCTCCTAATGGATAATTGAATGCGATAGCGTATTTACCTTTGGGTTGAATGACGAATGTTTTAGGGCTCGAGGTGCTGGGAACTTTCTACTTGGCGCTCAAGTTTGAAGAAAGTTAGCTATGTTATGAATTATGAGAAATAAGTTATTAAGTAATGTTGTCAACGTGCAAGCGTTTTGAAATAAAACTGGTGTCAAATATACAACTGGTTAGCTGTTTTTTCAGTCACTCGATTAAAAATGGGTCAGCGTATCATGTATTGCCCTTGATTTGATTAGTCTGCATCTGCTTACAATTTATGTGCTCAAACTAGATATTCCTTGCAGCTGCATTCACTATGAATATAATGTAATTAATAATTTTTTTTTATATAATAATGTTCATAAAGACTCGAATTTTTCATAAGCTTAGTTACTAGTAAAAATTATTGAAAAATTAAATGTATTATATATAAGTATGTATCTATATGTATACATGTAGATTATCACCTGACTGTCTACCATCATTATCATCATCGGCCTATATCAGTGCACTGCTGGACATATGCCTCCTCCAATCTACATCATCGCGCCCTGTCCTCGGCTTGCCGCATCCAGCATCTGCCTACAGCCTCTCGTATATATGGCTACCAACACATACTCTTCATACAGTAAGCCATCAGATGGCTCCATATTGAGATGTACTAAGATATTTATTTATTAGGATCTGAAGTCGCGTCAGGATAATTGACAGTGATTAGTTTAACAAAATTCTTCGCCTGCATATATTTTTATTTCATTTAGATCCATACCATATAATATTAAGTATAACATATACTGTCTCGTTAGTCGAGTCGTTGCAAGCGCGATTACCGATCGGGAGTTCCTGGGTTCAAGTCCCGAATCAGGTGGGTACTCTTGGATTTTTCTAATGTAGAATTTGTAGTAGTGACTTGGAGACTGGATCCGTGCCCGGTGTATGGCAATAGCCTCACCACCATGGAAGGTAAACGTAAC
>DWJK01000313.1:0-23698 GCA_018248815.1 Croniades pieria auraria
GGCTATACGTTTCTTAAAGACCTATCAATTAGTAAAGATTTCACCGAAATAAATATTGTATCATACGAGACAAAATATAATACTAACTATGAAAGATATACAGATATTTATAAAACAAAAGCATACTTATCGAAAATGGTCTCCCGTTCGTAATCTGATGGAGGAAATTGAAAACCAGAAACTAAATATACCTAATCCTTAAAACCGCCTTTAAGGGTATTGGCAATATAATTTTAAATTTCCATAAAATATAATACCTATTCATTTTTACAAGTACTTCTACATACAAATGTTACTATTCGATGTTTTTAAAGTATAAAATATGTTTATAAGACAATGAATGAATACAACACTATTGAAATTTTAATTGCGGGCAATACAGTTCACTTTACTCCATCAAAATATCGAGTTCCGTGATTAGAATCGCGTGTTAACTTTTATCGTAATCGCAACTAATACAGTCCGTCTGCTACATCACTACGTATACAATTGAAATTAAAATTTATTTTCATAAAGAATAAAATTAAGGACACCTAATACGTTTTGTATAAATACTGAATATTTTTTCAGATGAATTTTATGCTAACAGATATAATTACTATCTATGACGTAAATTTCAGAAATCCCTCCAAAAAATATTTGTAACAATACTCTTAGCCATTAAGACTGAAAGATACAAAGTCTAAAGTCTCGAAGCCAGAAAATTATAACCTACTCGATTGATCGTTTATGTTACGGTACCTACGTTTCTATAGATATATCGCGAAGTCCTCATTCCATGTGCCAACACGTCATTCTAGTCAGGGTATAGCCAAATAAATAGTACCCTTATTTATCTATACACGTTTCATGGCAAGATTTCGTTGTAATCTGAAATCTTTACCTTAACGGAATATTGAAAGTTATAATACGTACTAATTTCTAATAACTAACGAAAAGGTCTAGACGAGTGTTGAATCAAATTAATTTCATTTTAAATATAGAAGTGCCTTACAATTTTATTTTTATACTATAAATAGTTTCGTTTCATTTATTTTATCGAGATCGGAAAATACGAAGCACTGGAATTTGCATTTATTTGTGGTGTACCGCCGCCGCACTCCACGCGCGGCGCCAGTACATTTGAAGCGTTATATACATACTTATTTATATATTGTTTTACGTTTACCGAGGCTGCAGAGCTACATAGGCAAAATGTAATTTAACTAACGATATTTGTCAATATCTATTGAGAATATTTTAAAAACCAGAATTAAAATTAAACTGCCTTATAAGAAGGTCAAAAAACCATTTTTTAAATTACATTTTACTTTACGTTTGTGACGACACAGCACTCTTAATGTCGTTCTATCTCGAAGTTATATTAACGTAGTCGACTCCATCGCCTCGTGGCTTAAACATCTTGTTATCCGTGTCATTACTTTATTTATATATAATTTACTACAATAATAAAAATAAACAATAACTACACGTCAATTTATTAAAAACAAAAGATATAAGTAAAATGAACATGAATTAGAAATATTTTCTCATAACTTCTGCCCTGCGTAACGGAATGTTATTTAATAGCCTTACAAGTGTATTCTTGTAGATATCGAGAGTTCACCAGTTCATTTAAAGGTTTACCCTTAAATATTAAATGAGATCACCGAAACAATCATTTTATTTATCGTCCCATGGTAGATTATGTGTATTCGCTTAGTCTCCACAACCAGATTCTAATGTCCTAAATGTACGTATGTATAAATATAGCACCTATTGTAAATATATATGTATACCTAAGTATTTCTGTATTTGTGTCAACACATGTTACTATATGTATAGTATTAATATTTTATAAGTCTAAGTGGATATTATATTCTTCTAATTTTGTATCGAATAAAGCGTAAAATGGAACGGTGGATACGAGCTGCCATTTTCCCGTGACGTGCACTGCTACCACGGAAGTTCATTCGATGATTAAATGGAACGTTCTAAACAAATACAAATATCGTTTGTGCTCTAATTAATTTTACTTGGAAATTGTTCTACGCAAAAATCGATACATCATTTTCTCTATCCCGTAATCGTGTGGTGGCAATGCAACTCGCGTCTAATACGTACTAGACTTGTAATGTAAAATGTGTAGTAGATTGTAAATTGACGCGTGCCAAATGCACGATAATTTGATACACTCTGTGTTGTGATTTTGAGAATTCTGTAAAATACAAAGTCTTAAATACTATAAAAAATTTGTAGACACCTTTTTAGATTAGCACAATTCTTCGCGTAGACACGTTAGGACATTAATGTTTAATGAGCATTTAGATTAATATGAAAACTAGGTGTCATTGAAAGATGTAAATGTATTGCGTTTTAATTCTAGATTCATTGTTATAATTCAATGTGATGATTCGTAATGAACAACGACTAAGCTCGCCGAGGAGCTCCCCTCCCGCGCCGAGCGACTCTTCACTTTCGCATATCTTTGAAACAATAAATAATAAAATAAAACTATTATATATATATTGATAAATTTATTAGGGTAACTAATTTTTTAAGACAATGACTTACGTGATCTTTTAGATTGTCTTTATTAATAAATATATGGTGAAGGTTTTGTCAATTTGTTTTCATTTTTATTTAAATCTCGTTTGTATCGAACACAGCTTCGACAAAAAATAAATCAAAATATTCACAAGATATTTAGTAATTCTAAATATTCAAAAGAAACCCATGTAATGACCGATCACTCCTTCAGTCAATTCCTCAGGTTGCGTTACAGGTGTTGCCAAACCTCAGTCTACACGAGACCCGTGTTCAAAAATGATGAGATAAAACCTAATAAAGGGGAGGTGAAACCATGAAATCTTTTACAGGTTTAAAATAATAACACGAATATTCGTCATCAGCCGTTTATTAAAAACATTGTATAGTACAATGCACCCACACTACATTATCAATAAACCTCTGTTACAAATACGAAAAAAAAAACAAAAGAGTGCAGTGCAACAACAAAACTAAAACACCTAACATTTTATATACGCAAAAGACAATGTCGATAACTAATTTGAAATTTACATTCGGTAATAGGCTTTTGTAGCATTGTGACATATATTTTTTATCGAGCACAAATAGCTATCTAACACAAATTATAGAATTAATTAGATGACGTCTACTTATAACACTGGTCAACCACAAACAAAATAATATGAAACATAGTACGTATTTTGAATATACGAAATATAGCTATCCTACTCGTAAACGCACAATAGCCGCAACTAAGTTGTATGTTTCATCTCGCTCCCACTTAAAATATTCGAAAAAAGAGAACAAGACATCCAATATTCGACCGTTGCTATTGCCCATTTAGAATAATGGAACTCTATATTTAATCACTACCATAGTCTATTTATATTATAAATGCACCACACAATAAAACGAACATTATCGTCGACCAGCGGCGTTACGTATCGACACTTTGGTAGTTCACAATGAATTACGTTACAATTGAGAAAACTACAATTAGTCTCAGTATTATTGCATTAATCTTAATTACTTACTATCATATCAGCTCAAAAACTATTATAACGAAATGTGTAAATAAAATTATTTTTCACATATGTAAGTACCGAAATGTATAGCGAGGTATGGCGTAATTAAGTTGCCAGATGTTCCACATTTAGAGCATAGTCTATGCACTTCCGACTTCTAGATTCGAGTCCCTGACTTGAAAGATTAAAGAACAGCAGTAGATAAATCGTCAAAGAATTACCTAAGGCTTAGTGAAATAAATAAAATAAGGGTTAGAAAAATTTAAATGTGAACGACATCACCGATTAATAAAAATACATTTGATAAAATAACACGAACATCTGACACATTATCAAGAAAGTGTACTGCGACTGCGCAGGATCTAAATTTTAATTTACAACAAATATACAAAATAGTCCGTCAAATATGTTTTAGTTTTTTTTTTCATTTGTGCTTTTTATGGCAACTCGTCTCGTTTGACATGTGTCAAAAAGCGGCGCTTGACTACTTATCATCAGGCGGTCCAACTCACCTGTAAATACACGATTTAAAAGTAATTTTAAGCTTGGGGGTCCAAATATACCATAACTACAGTAAACATGCATCCAGCAAATTGCACAATTATAATCCGATAATTTAATTATAATCCGAAAAACTAAATTCGCACCGTTCTGACAACATTAAGATGTAATGAAATCAAGAAAAGTTAACTACGTGAAAACTGGTTACAATGACAAATAATTCTAGAATAATTAATTAAGACTAATCATTTAATTTACAAATGGACGTAGCGGTTACAAACTTTATACCCTTTACGAACAGTTCAAGTTCAGTTTTACAACACCATTAGCGTCAATCGCTTAGGCAACATGGGCAAGTGACTCTGGTGGGAAACGTTATTCATTAGTCAATCGCGTATGGTACATTAGTCACTGGTTTTAATTGGTAAGATTTTATTTAGGCACTCCTGTTTGTACGCATGTACAATGGAGACGTTCTGGAAAGTTCGGTCAGAAATAATTGACCGATACGTTGCAAGTCTACGAATTTAATTTCAATGGTTTGTGGGTTTCGCCCCCGTCCAAAACAGTATACACCAAATCCTATACCGTTTCTATCTGTAGGTATACTAGTAGTGCTTCGCGGGCGAACTCCAAGTAAAGAAAATAAACATTTGATTAAGTAAAACCCGTGCACGAGAACTTGAGACCTTCGTGATGACGTCACAGCGACGTGTTTGCACAGTGGGTAAATCAGTTCTTAGTTCTTTCTAGGAATCTATTAGCAACAGTATGGCTTCATTTAAATTGAAAAAGGACAATACTCAAGTGTCGAAAGAACTGCATATATTGGGCACGCAGTGTCAATTTATCGCACTCGGGTTATACGTCAAAATTTCTCATATTCCTGAACATTGACTACCTGGGCGGTGTACAGTTATCAAAACAAACATGTTTGTGTATTATATAAAGAAACACCGTTTATCTCAACTTATCCATAACAAAGCTGTTATCAGTCAAAGATCAATTAATATATACTATCAGTGGTAATAGTGCAAAGCTGTCGTATGTACACAGAACCTAGCATATATTGCATATATATTTATAATGTTTCTGGAATAACAAAAAAAATATTTAGAGACCTGACATAACTGCTAACTGCTATCTGCAGAAACTAAAAAATGTCTCACACTGATTCAGAAAACACATATTGCTTGCAGACTTCTAGTTAACGGAATTTTACTAACTTTTTTTTCTAATTCCCTAATTATCAGTACTCCATGAATTTTTAATTTGCTTATATAAATATAAATCTCAAGACGCCACAAACATTATATTAGCATATTGTATAAACTATATCAAACCGAGATATCTTTTTCTTTACTGTGAACACATTCAAATGGGACAAAGGAATTAAAGAAGCACAAAAGAATTGACAGGAAACGATAATAAAATCGCTTCGAAATTTATTTATTGATTCAAAATACCTAAATATGTGAATTTCTGCTTTTTTCGTCTATATATCTTTGTACATATAACAGTTTATTATGTCAACTACAAGATATTGTAGACTTCAACAACCCAACTAATTTATTTAGAGCTGACATCCCCAATGGAGCATCCCCTGTTGAAGGCAGCGGCACCATTGCTATTGAACAGATGGCAGCACTGTCGCCTAGGTGGCAGCACTATCTTTGACCGTGTGTTGCTAACATTCAAGAGATATTCAACAGAAACAAAACCAATTAACGTTAGAGCCACAACCTCATACCATTACTTCTAGGCCACCTACAATAAAATACATCGTGATGTAAACCACAAGGAACTCTCGCAGACATGCGTCAGCTTCGTCGCAAGAACATCACTGGCTAATCACCGATAATTCACAAATTAGGACAAATAAATTGGACATATTAATAGAAGATTGGGGTTTCATTTAATCGTACACAATAATATGATAAAAGAAAGCGAGTCTCTTTTTTTAACAGAAACACAGTAAAAATAGACGTGCAGAAACAGAGAGATTAACTCATTTATAAGAATAAAACAACGCGTTTTTCGTTAGGAAACGGTCAATCGTTTTGCGTTAGACAACGTTTAAACTTTTAAAGTAAATTTGAAAAAGATGTCATTAGCGTTACTTTACCACGACGCGCTCGCACGTGTCATATTATCCTGTACGCGTTAGGAAATAGTTGAAAAATACATTAAATACAATACTTAAAATCATAAACTATGTAACGATTAATAATAAGTGCGTTTAGTGTTATCGCAAAAATCGATTTTCCATTTATACCAATAAAAAAAATTGCCTCAATGACCGCTACTAATTCCTGCACAACCCTTCGCCTGTACATTCAAATTTACAAACTTCTGGAATTTAATTGTAACTGATGAAATTGTAATAGATATTTGGGTGGAGCCGTCCTCATTTATTGACGTACGATCACAATGGCTTAATTACTTATTGCCAGCTACAAAAAACTCTTGAAGACAAGATATATGGTTAAAAACCATATCACAACTAAAAGAAAAGTATTTGTCATGTAAATAAAAAAATGTTACTCGTTCTTCAAAACAAAATTTCTTAATCCACCTTATATTTGAAACACTACATAAGATCTTGAAGAATTTTTATAGTTAGTCATTAAAATGAACCTCTAGTAAAATCTTCTGGAAGCACTGCTGTAACGCAGCAGAACGGGTTCAATATGACTCCTGAGAAATCTTGTCTTATATTACTACATACCGATGTTTAAAATGAGAACAATAGCGATAAAAGATTCGACAAAAAACCAAAGCAGTTAAAGAAATCTAAATCATACAAACATACGTATCTTCACGCCAAGTTCCTTACGGGGTAAGCATAGCCCAAATCTGAATCCACGTCGATAAATGAAAACGGACCTTTAACTACCGATAGCCTGTTAAGTAAACATATTAAACATGTATGAGTCCGAGCAGCGTTACGTTATTACCACCGATAGAGATATCAGCCGCCGGGTCGCGGCGTCACTCCAGCCGAGCCATCTTCTTGCCCTTCACGATGGTCGGTTTATTCTTGATGAGGCCTTTTCTTCGCTTGGACGTCTGTTACAGGAATACACATTGTTTATTACTTATTCAACATAATTGTAATGTAATGAGAAGCAATTTAATGTAATGAAAAGAAAAAACCGATATCGTTACACGGATCTGATAACCAACGGTAAACCGGACAGGTATTTCCAATGTGTCAACTTTTAAAAACATTAACAGGAAAAACACTTATTAGTTTAACATTCAAATCCCTTAATAACAAAATCTGATTTGACAACAAAAATAAAATTCACAACACAACAACAAGCAAACAAGCTTTCAAACGAACAGACAATCAAATCATCGATATACTTAAACAGTGCTACAAGTAGGTGGTAAGTACATAGCCATATCATGGAACCAAAACTGAATGGCTTACTGGCAATGCGTATTCACATAAACATCAGATTTAAATTTCTGTAGAAAAAAAAAAGGTTTTCTATCTTTGTGGTCTTACAAATATATAACGAGCACAATGTGTAAAAGTATGTAAAATACTACTAAATAAATTGGTAAATTTTTTGACATTAATTACAATATAGAAAATATACAATACAGGTATATACAGTATATAGTGTATATATATAGTATGTAAATATAGTATGTATATATAGTATGTATATATAGTATATACATAACAGTAATTACAAACATTACTTTGAATGTCCAGAACACTATCTTAAGATAGATCGATATATATGTATAAAGTGTCAGCAAACTGATCAATGTCTGTTATTTATTCTCAGATAATTTGATAGATATTAAGTTTAAATTTCGTCTTTCAATACTATTCTATAATTTTTTTTAATTCTAAAAAAACCCTTTGTCTAAAAAACTAACCCTAACGAAGTATTGTAATCGTTATAAATGATTCATTTGACTTCAAAATAATTAAATTATGTTAGTTATTGATCTAGTGTTGACATACCCAGGCATATCATAAGATACACTGCACTTCGAACATTTAACTCCATAATATACATATATGAAAACATCATGACTGTAGGGATGGAGATGTTTGGCACACAGTGCTATCTGCCTATCCCATAAGTGGCCTGGCCGGACGATATAATAATAATAATACACATATACACTACACTACATTTTGTAACTGAAGCGGTGAAAAAAAATAAAAACTCAATACATGCACTGTTCTACATAAAACTGCAAACATATTACTATACCAGTGATCCTTCATCGGAAGGCTGCAAGTGTTCATTATGTTTAGATACATTATTAAACCTTCAATATTAAATGTATCATTCATCAGTGAAATATATATATATGGAACCTGTAAGTTCTCCAGAATATTCTTTAATAAGATGTATCATATTAGCCAATCTGCAGTTGACGAGTGAAGCATAGTAAACTGGGCATTTAAATAATCTTATTCTGAGAGGCCCACTTTTAATAAGAGACAATAAAATGGTTGAACATAATATTAATAAAGCCTAAGTTACACTAAAGTATGGATTTTATACTTTTTTCTTTCAAAATATATTGAAAACTTCATAGGCAATATAATATTTAATACACTACAAATATTAATAACTTTTAAACTGGAATTTCTAATTAGTTTGTTGGACTAATAAATACCTTTTTCGACATATTGTTAGCGATGGACACAGTTCTCTTGGACAGCGGCAATCTTGGTCGATTGAATTCGTCCGGTTTCTTAACTCTGAAAATCAAAAATTATCAGCATAAACAGAATTATTCCTGGTATTATGGGCTGAGCACAGTGGAAAAGAGGATAATGAACAAAAGCGGGTAGCGAAAAAAAGCGGGTAGTGAACAAAAGCGCATAGTGGGTAGAGGTAGAGGTACCTGTATATCCTCACGAGCCAGTGCTCGGTGGTGTAGGCCTCCTCGAGGTAGGTGAGGCGGAAGCCGCGGCTGCCGGGCAGCGCGCCGCGCGTGCGGTCGTACCCCGGCGGGCTGCCGCCGCTGTCGTACCTACCGGCCACACCAAGCGTTAAAAATCCATATATCTATTTTACTATTAAATGTGCCGTGAGTGGCCGCCATGACCGCGCTACAATTTGCGGGAGCTCATGAAAGACCTCGTATAGGTTGGACAACAGTCGGGCCATCCCGAAAAACATGTAAGTTAAGTCGCTAGATACAAAATCATGTGCATATATACATCTTAATTTTATTAAGTATTACTAAATAAATTTTTAATCGTTAACAGATAATGGAATTTAAAAGTTCATTTCTTTTAAGTGACTCTGTGCTATTAATAAATTCTCGTGTCTAAATATAATTTATGAAAACAATTATGTCCATAGCTCACCTGTAATATGACAGCTTATACATTAGAGAATTGAGCATAGTTTTGGAAGCTTCTGAATCTATTCGATATTCTCCTCTATCAGTGAAGTAGTCGGCTTCCTGTTAACAAACAAAAATTATTTTGCTGTGCGAAAGGAACCCCAGAACTAGATGCTGCTAAGCAGCAATGCAATATACCACAAGAAACAAGAAGACAAGAAACAAGAAGACTTCATCCACTACATTACTTACATGTATGTCCTTGGGATGTTCACCTTCAGCGATCCGAACCATCCAGATGAATTTGTTGATATCGTCTCCCGAATAGCCAATGGCGCCTCCGAATATGACCAGCACATAGTCTACATCAAGGGTCGTCATGATGTCGTAGGCCACACTCTCATTACTCGCCATGGCCTTCCCCACGAGGGCTATGTGAGAGTTGTTCCACGTATTATTGTCTACTAGTGTTGTTCTGTTGCCCATGCCTGCGATCTGAAAATAAATGAATAACATAATGAAAGAATTAGAAAACTTTAACCCACATCCTGTTTCAGACAGTTAATGTTGTATGACAAATTCTTAAGTTTCCTATTGGCTATTCCATGCATAATGACAAATAATAATTACCTGATACCCATAATCCCACCAAGACATGATCCTGGCGTCGTCGGCCGTGTTTTGCGATAGCCAGCCGTAAGCTTCTCGAAAATCGTCGACGATCTTACGTGATCTGTCAAATAAAAACAAGAATATAGTTGAGACATTAACAAAACAATTCTTAAATCTAAATATATAAATCCTGTCTGCTTCGTTGGTCGAGTGGTTGCAAGCGCGACTGCCGATCGGAAGGTACTGAGTTCAATTCCCGGATCGGGTACTATTGTATGTTTCTAATTTAGAATTTCTAGTAGTGACTCGGAGTCTGGATCTGTGCCCGGTGTATGGCAATAGGCTCACCACTGATGGCTCATAACTAGTGAAACGTGGGAGTGTACAATACTCCTCTGCCTACTTCTTCGGGGATTATAGGTGAGATGTTACGTTTAAATGTATAGTGTACACAAGGTACAAAAAGTTTTACTAAAATTATTCCCGTGCAATGGTTGTTGATATCAAACAACGAGTTATAAAACCAATACCGTACATGCAAACCATACATGTAGATGCTTATAGATGGTATAAAATGGCCAGTTACACACGAGTTACTGCACTGATAATATAAAATAAAATAAAAAAACATGTACATATGTATATAGTAGAAAACGCTTCCAAATTCAAACTGCATTATAATTATTTTTTTATTTCTTACCCGTCATTCCCGTAACTGGCCAGCACTATGCTGGGGCTGGAGTACGCGTTGGACGTGGCCCAAGTGCAGTGCACGGTGAACAGCATCAGCAGTATCATGAAGGCGATGAGTGTGCCCGAGCGAACGTTCATGCCGAGCCCGCTTTCCGCTGTCGCTGCTTCCTGTGTCCGCTTCTTAAGTTTACCGGCCTGGGAATATGTTACATTTAAAACTGTTCCATTTTTGAAAATTGTAACATTATATGTAACAGTGACTTTAACATAAGATTTAAATACAATAATATAGAAGAAACATTACATACACATTGTAATTTTTTTAACTCAAAATATATTGAAGAAAACCACCGAGTGTCGAATATCTCTTTCCTTACAAACCTAACGTACTTTTTCGACATTAATGATTTTCTTCATACAAACTGCTTACCCCGTAAGGGACCTGGGGTGATGATATACTAATATAACACCTGTAATACTTTAACAATATTTTCTATTGATATGATACTTCTAACAATGATAATGTGATACCTTTATCAATATTATCCACTCATAACATCCATCCACATATCCATCCATACATACATGGGTGACGTTTTAATCGCGGAAAAAAAAAAGAGAAACAAGAATAAATAAATAAAAGTAAAATCTAAGAATGCGGCATTAATCACTAAACAGTACAAACCTTGTCAAAGAGGTTCTTGGTATCTTCCTCTGGCGAGTTAATATTCAAATCGTCTTCCTTCAGCACCAGATTGAGCGGGATAGAGAAAGCAATGCCCGCCAAAATGCAGACCACCGGCGTGAGGGTCAGCATCAGGCGCACCATCACACCCGCGAAGTACACCGCGCTTAGAGCGTACAGCGCCACTGAAAGGGAAGAACATTTTGGTAAATCTTTTTCATTCATTGTACTTGATATATTTACTTATTTATTACACCGAACACCAACGTATTGTATACTACAAAAGAGACAATATAATGGAAATTTAAAAAAGCTAAGCAAGCCATCCTTGCAAATATTGGTGTAGACAGCTTGTGAGTAGAAAAACCGTTACAAATTTAACAGCACAAAACAGCATATAGAATTATAACTTATCATAATTATAAAAAATATTGGTAAACTACATTTTTAAAATTAGTTCACAAAGAGTATTAACAATTTGAATCTATATTATTTTTCTTTTAATTATAAATATATTATAACTAACAACCATCTGTCATCAAAATATAACCTAAATACGTGACAAGTTTATTTTGTCAATAACACAAACCGTGAATAGTATGACACTCACCAAACACTCTCTCGTCGTTGATGTTCTTGATGCAGTACCACAGCCCCACGGGGAAGGTGCATACCAGCACGTGCAAATCGAAGAAGAACGACGACCAGGTCGTCGGCTGATGTTCCGACACGGATGCAATAATTGGTATATGGATCTTGGCATACGCGGTGTCCCATAACGAATAGAATCTGAAATTTAAAACACGTTCAGTAACGCTTCAAAAAAATTCCGCTCGCTTCGGTTAATGTGATCACACCTTTACCATTGACGAGAGACATTTTTAACAAATGACATTGCTTCGGTTAATGTGATCGATCACATTTTATCATTGATGAGTGAGACTTCTAACAAATTCCGTTGCTTCGTTTAATATGATCACACCCTTAGTAGATCAAACAATGCTGACGATAAAATTTAAATGACTGACTTTTTATACCATTACATCAAATTATGCTGTTTTATGGAGTCATAAATAATAATGGTCAAGAAACAAAACAAACGCGTACAGATAACGTGTGCTAAATCAGAAACAAACGAAGTCAATCGAAGATAACGAGATCAGCGGCTGGCCTAAAGTGAAGAGTCAATGATACAAGCAGTAACTGACACTTGACCAATTGCCAATGAATAATAACCAACGAATATTCTCGCGTATATCGTCACTCCACCTAGCTAAAAGGCGTCCTACGGTATGTTTACCAAGATGCGGTGGTGAATCAAGAATATGTCTACTCCAACGGTTATCGGTTCGCAAAATGGCCGACAGCGGTTGGATGTAAAGAGCTGAAGATCAAGATCAGTAGCGTGCTATTGGAGAAGCCTGTGTCCAGAAATGGACGATGATGATGACATTCTTAAAATACATGTTACAGTAATGTTTGTATGACTTACAAGAAGACGTAAAAAAAAGTTACTTCCCGCCTGTAATCCCCAAAGTGTATGGCAAAGCAGAGAAGTGTAGTACACTCTCACGTTTCACCAGGAGCGACTTGTAAAAGCGTAAATGTAAATGTAAAGTTAGGGATGTAAAAGTAAACATTCTATTTTTACATTACAACATTTAAGTACAAATGTGTATTTTGCAAATGAATAAGCGATTATGACAATGATTATCGTATCTCATCTTATCTAATATCTCCAACTCCCCGATTAGTTGAGTGACCGATTTACAATTTAAGCGGCCAATTAGAGTGCAGTCCATATAACGACTCGGAGAGCATAACTAATTTAGATTTTTATTTACAAAACGAATTTTAGAACATAAAAACAATGTTTTTTTTATATTACAAAACTTTTCAAAGATATTTTTAGACCATATCAATAAAGGTTTTTTATATTTCAAATATTTTGTGACAAGAGGCTGCACGAGCGTCATTTCAATGTGCTCAATATCAGTTATTAAAACCATCACACTGAGTACTCTATGTTCTTGGTCTTTTACGCTTGACAACCGACCGGGCCCTTTAACCACGCTCTCCCAATGCTGGTATATTGTCTGAACGGTTCAGATATAAAACACCTCTTCAATCAAACTGTTTGAAAAAACCTATCCGATGATCTTTGACACCTTTGACCTTAAGTGGGTATTTTCATTAAATCAGATCCAAATAGGTTAAAAAAGCAAACATTTTGTACCAAAATTCATCAATATGATAATTGGCATCTGGAGAGAAACTATTTCATTAGTTTTTTTTTTATTCTAATCACAAGGGAGCATAATAAATGATGACAGTATCCATAAAATTCCTAGTCTCAAAAAAAAAAAGACTGCTATATTTTATGACCAAAGCAAACATTCAGTTTGAATAACCCAAAGGACAGTATGACATACTCGTATTATTATGCAAAGTCTAAAGCGTCCCATAGTATTCAGTATATGAACTAAGGGCATTTAGATTCAATTGTAAATTAAATACATTGCTTCTCAACGTACAATGTAAATTCAATGTGTGTTGGCCAACACGACCGTATCTAGTACATTCAATCATCATATGAAAGCACCAAGTTCTCATTATCATAATTTAAACAAATATTTCTGCAATGTTTTGCATATGCGAATGATACATAATCCCATACAGCACTGTTCCAGCGGTACAGGTCCAAGTAACTCTATGATTACAATTAGCGTAATGGCTACAAATTCGTGTTTGACGGAAAAGTCCGTTTATAAAACCAATGTAATCATGAAGTCGGCATGTCGTGTTTGCCGTGACGTGTCTGCGTAGGCCGATCGCAAACAATGCAATTATTGTCGTTTCAAACACGTGTTAGTAAACATAAAACATCTCAATTGTCATAAAAAATATTTCTTTTTTCAGAAATATTACAGGAAAAAGTCGCACACAAAAAAAACAAAAGCCTTGAAAAAAATACCGTAATTATAACATGTTTAAGTGTCCAGTAGTAAAATAAAAATGATTCATTTCCGGCTATTTGAAAGTAAAATTGTCTGAACGATTTTTGCATTGAAAAAAATATTCAAATAAATACACATCAAATTGTACTAATGTTACAGGTGAAAATATTGTGAGGATTAGGGTAAATGGTTTATTTTAGAAGGTAATTTATAAAGTCACATGCATGTGCATAAACTGCCACAGGTAAACCAATATCACTAATCAACATAACTTTTTAAATAATATTTAGCCAATGTTTTCCATTATATTTGTGTGATAAATTTTCTATTATAAGATTATTGTGATAAAAAATCGAATAGTTAATGGAACAATGATAAGAATAACTCTGTACTGTTATGTACTATTCAGATATGAAAATATTTTCAACTTTAATTCAGCCAAATGCATCTAGAAATAATAATTAATGGTTGGATTAATGGCAACATCATAATAAAAGATTTTATAATAAATACTTACCAACAACACAATCAAATGCAATAATTGAGGCCAAAAATATGATACTTAAATTTATCACAATATACGTTTCTTTTTTATCGACTTACCGACCACTCCAAGGTGCTATGATCCCCATGTAAGTAAGCAGGACTACAACGAGGAAGACTGTGACAGCGGCTAAGAAACCGCCCATGATGAGAAGCTGCTTCCATTGCCCCTTGGGGTTCAGGCTGTGTAGATATTTCATTGCCCCAATTGCCATTATCAATGCAAATACACCTAAAACATTTCATATTCAACATATTAATAACTATTTGAGCCAAATTTATTTTTGCTATAACTAAAAACAATATATATTAGATATTATTTCAGCACAATTATAATATTTGTTTTAAATATAGTCTAGAAAACATCTAAATTCAAAATCGAATGGATTTGCAATTCCACCAAGATCTCAGACATATTCATTGTTAACCTCGACAATATTGATCAGATGCCACTCTTCTTCTATTTGTTTGTCTATCCTACATTTTAAACCCAAACACAAGGTCCGAGATTATTCAGAAGGAAATTTTAAAGCATAAATTGTAAACCTACGGTGACTTTTTGGAAACAGAATTCCAACACATTGACATTTTGCAGATTTTCATATCCAATGGTCAAGTTTCATCGCTGTCAATGTTAATAGTCACTGGTCACTATTTACTGGTAACTGACACGCCAAGTATAATTATTATGAATTTGCTTATGTTTGTTAATTTAATATAATACTAGCTGATATGTGTGACTTCATCTGAGTTATTTATGATATTAACAATATGTTGAATGTAATAATAAAATGTATGAAAGAAGATAAGATAATAAAGATAAGAAAATGTATAAAATATTAAAAGTTTTGATTTTTAAACCTTTAATAACTTTTATTTAAATAAGGTAAAATAATATTTTTTTAGGTTAGGACCAAGAGTCTAATAAGAACCATAAAAATAATTATAGAAATCTGTCCAGTGATTTTTGTATGATGTCCAAGGTCTGTCATTGTGTGGACAGAAGTCTGACATTGTGGTGTCATTTTATTTATATAGATATTTTGATTTCGAGTATAAACGTAACACGTAACGTGACACGCCTATAATCCCGAAGGAGTAGGCAGAGGCGTGTAGTACACTCCCACGTGTTACCAGTTACGTTTAAGTCCCATGAAACAGGTGGCGAGCCTATTGCCATACACCGGGCACAGGTCCAGACTCAAGAGTCACTACTAGAAATTCTAAATTAGAAAAATCCAATAGTACCCCCCAACCCGGGATTTGAAACCAGGTCCTCTCGATCTGCAGGCACGCTTGCAACCATTTCACCAATGAGGCATATATAAAGGAATACCACAATATTACTATAAATAGACAAATCTTAATGCATTCAGAAATAAATTCATATATAGCAAACAAATGTTTCTTAGGATCCATTTAGTATTGCTATATTATTTACTGATATGAAGTTGCAGTTTACATCTGGAAGGTAATTGAACTATTAAAAAGTCGTAATGTTCAATGGAACTGTAATCTAATCTTGAAAAATGAAACTAGAAGGTTGTTTTTACAACAATTTTCAAACACTATTGAAATTACACTCTAATAAAAAAATAGAGTGAATATAATTAAACTATCACTAAATTTAAAAATATTACAGCAGAATATTGTGTATTCTTGTTCCCATAGGAAATAATATGACATGATCAACATATATCTTGATTTTACATATACCTTAAAAATGTAAGAACTATATGTAAAGATTAACTCACCCGATGCAGCCATATGTTCACTGGTACGAATCGGTTGGAAGCCAACAAATGGAATCTGCATGGAGAGTAGTAGACCAACTATATAGAAGACAGAGTAACTCACAAACAGTCTTTGGGAAAATCTTCCCATTATTAGCAGGACAAATACATGCAATGGGATAAGGTTTATGATGAACACATAGCCACCCCATGCCGATACCTAAAAAGAAACAATATTAAATTAATCTTATTACACATAAAGTTCTAGGAATATTTGTTACATGTAGTATAGAGTACTGAACTTTTCTTTTAAAGCATATTAAGATAAAAATCAATTTCTCAATAATAAGTTCATTAATTAAAAGCCAAACATTATACACTGACTGTAGTTGTAGGTACAGACTGTAGTTGCTGGCTGAGAGTTTAGAATAAGCACAGGCCTTTGAATAAACCAATAATAAAACCTTAATGTTTTTAGAACTAGAATATAATTACAAACAATATTTTTTAAAATAACTCATAAATAACTTTAACTGTCACAGTATTTACACAATTCAGTAGTAAAATATTAACATGACTGCCTTGTTGGTCAAGTGGTTGCAAGTGTGACTGCTAATCGGGAGGTCCTGAGTTCAAGTCCCAGGTCAGGTACTATTGGATTTTCCCAATTTAAAATTTCTAGTAGTGATTCAGAATCTGAATCTGTGCCCAGTGTCCGAGAGCAAGCTCATCACCTATTGCATGGGATGTAATCATAACTGAGGAAACATGGAAGTGTACCACACTCCGCTGCCTAACCCCTTAGGGGATTATGGGAGTGATGTTATGTTTAAATACTAACATGCTTTCTAATACTATCCAGTTAAAAAAAAAACAGTTTTAACAAAAAGATATTCGAAATTATGATTAACTAATACAGTACATTTCTTATCAGTTGGTATATATATGAGTGACATTTTTATATCTTAGATATGTGTTCAATACAAACCATGTAAAAGTAGGACAGAGCTGTACAAATGGACCAAAACACTGATCCACTCTTGACACTCTTCAGCCACAGATAGTATGTGAACTGGAGTGCAAAGATAGCGATGCCCTCATTGTCATAACTGCCCGCAACAGACCTGCTGCTGTACCCTGGCACCATTGCAATAAAACAGGCAGCAAACAGCCCAGCTCCTCTGGACCATAACTCTGATGTCAACAAGTATGTAGCTATAGCTGTCAACCCACTAAAAAGAATAACACAATGTAATAAATCATTAACAATATATATTACCTATTAAAATAATCCTTGCAATAAAGATAACACCATTACAGATTTATACAAATTACAAATGATAATAATTCTACAAACACATTGATAATTGTTGGTGGTGCACTATATACGGGTATTAATATGTTCAGCCGTAAATAAACAATGCAATATCTATAACAGCAGATATTTTATCATCAACATTACTATAACAAATCAAATACATAATATGTGGGTGGCAACACACACATTAAATTGTTTATCTCAATTCTGAGTATATACAAACCTGAATACAGGGGCGAGGAAAACACATATATCTCTTATGTGTATGGGTATATTAAGAGCATGGAGGATCCAATGTATTGTGCCCGATGTGATCATTAGACCTGGGTACACAGTTCCTCCCACAATACGCCCCAGAGGGTACCATGCTCGTTCGTCGAACCAATTTAGGAAATTGTAGAACCCATGCTGCACCATGTAAGCCGTAGCTCTGTAGTTGAACCTAGAATATGACGACACGTTTTTATGGTATGACCTAAAAGTGAATTTATAACAAACCGTAATCTTACTGAATTCGATCGTTCCTGACTTACCATGGGTCGAATTCATGAATAATACTCTCAAAACGAATAACAGCGAAAAGCCGGGATGCGAAACCGGCCAGCCAAGCTAGAGACAACACGGTAACCGTGATCAGGGTGCTGAAGCCGGCCGTGTTCTTAAATAGCACCCTAGAATAGCCAGTGGCCGGTTTAGCCGCAGCGGCCGCCGGCATTTCTTTAAATTATAAATTTATTTACAAACCCAACAAAACACAAATATAACTTTCTCATACATTAATTCCAACAATACGAATTTATTGAAATTGATTGACTTTTAGCTGACTGACACGTCTCTCTTTGGTGAAAGTTGCCAGTGAAATAATTTTAAAGAACAGTGCGTTCTGGGATTAGCTTACTATAAACCGGTAAAATCAAGTAGTTGTTGAATCGAATAATCAATTATTAGAGCGGAAGTATTTTTAACGCGCAACACTATACACTTTTTTTTCGACAGCTGTGTTTGACGTTTATTTGATTGACTAAGCTTGTTACAATAATCGCGATGAACTACAATATTACATTAGAAAGTGTAAATAAGTTGTATATCTACTTTTAACAATATTCAAATTTAATTCTAAATACCACACCCTCATGTCTAATTACCAAGAAATTGTAAATTTGAACGTGGGTGGTACAAGGTAATCATAAAATTTGATTGTTTAACAAAAACTTCATTAACTAAATTAACGCTCATATTTTATTCATAATATTCAAAAATATCGCTTATTTATTAATGGGACATTACTTATTAAAATTAAATTTCAACATTTATATAAAAATCAATTGTTATTAATTTATTATGATATTCTTTCAGATTCGCCACGTCCTGGCAGACCCTAACATGGGTCCCAGACACATTTTTCACAGCCTTATTGAGTGGGCGGATCCCAACAGTGAGAGATGAAACGGGAGCCATATTTATTGACAGAGATCCACAACTTTTTGGTCTTATATTAAATTTTCTACGTACTAGAGACATAGATTTAAATAATGTTAACATAAGGGCCCTGAGACATGAATGTGACTATTTTGGTATCACACCACTGAGCAGAAGGCTCGCATTATGTGATGAAATGAATCACTCTTCATGTGGAGATGTATTATTCTATGGATATTTACCACCACCATGTAAGTAGCATATTCTTACTATTACCAAAAACTTAAACTGTATCCAACAGTCTCATAATGTCGCTTCCTGATCGTCTAATTCTGTTCCATTTCGTCACTTATTTTACTTTGCATGGAACTTTTTCTCTGCTTCTTAATATTCATGGTGGCCAGTCTGTAAATTTTTAAAATTCTCAGACTCCGAATCACTACTAGAAATTCTAAATTAGACAAATCTAATAGCACCTGGGCCAGGACCTCTCAATCGGCAGTTACGCCTGCGATTGCTCATCTGTGGATACCAACATATCTGGTAAATGTTCATAATAACAATTTAATAATAACCTTTTACTGTATTATTCATATTTCCTTTCAGTAAATACATCACTTCCTAATGGCACCAATGGAAGGAATGGTAACAATTGTTCCCGCAAGAACTCCACAGCATCCTCCACTGACGTGGCAGCTAATCGAACACATTCTAGAAATTCCTCACTTGACTTGAGAGCTGTTGGCAGGATACCATCACAGGATCAGCTAAGGTTGGTCATTTAAAAAAGTGTAACTTTTATACTACAACAGTGTTCTTCTTTTAAATCTTGATAAACCTTTTCTATGCAGATGATAACATATACATTGTATTAAACACAAGCTAATTAGTGGATGTTACAATATGTAACATTGACTTACATAATAATGCTGGAATGTGTAAATTTTTTTGTATAAACATGTATTTATTGTGTAAATTTTGTCAATGTTTAAAATGTAAAGATCACGAACAAGACCATTATCATTAGATTTTGTATGAATAGAATCATAAATATTCAGTTCATAAATTTGATTACAAATTTGGTAATGGCAAAATATGAGTAATCAGCCTGCCACCCTCGCAGAAACAGACTCCAAAAGTAATAAAAAAGGCTGAAGAGTTTATTAATGCATAGTTTTTTAATTTCATAAAATAATATTCAAGAGCAATTAATTGAATTTTAAGTTCAAATGTTATTGCTGATTGTGAGGTCCTAAGTTTGAAACCCAGGTCAAGTACTAATGGATATTTAAACTCAGATTTGCCATGTTAAGACAGAAACATAACTGGCAAAATGTGAGGGTGTATTAAACTCTTCTGCTTACCCCTTCGAGAATCACAGGTGTGATGTTATGTTTAAACCTTACCGAGGTTCCTAAGTCAAATAGTACACATTTATCAATTTCTAGACTGCCTTGTTGGTAGAGTGGTTGCAAACACAAATGCTGATCGGGAGGTCTTGGGTTCAAATCCCAGGTCAGGTATTATAGGACTTTTTTAATTTAAAATTTCTAGTAGTGACTCGGAGTCTGGTATTGTGCCCACTGTATGGCAATAGGGTCACCACCTATTCCATGGAACTTAAACGTAACTGGTGAGAATGTACTACACACTCCTCTGCCTACCCCTCGGAGATCTCCGTTACGTTTTTTTTTATAAATTTCTACTCTGACCTATGTTCTGACGACAGTGTTTGAAAAGTTAGTCATTACTATGATTTATCTATTTTATGAGTTGTAGTAATAAATTGGCCATTTTTGTTATTAACTGTTTAATTAGTGTCATTTATAACTTAGTCAATATTATTATTAGTGTGTTCTGTTAGTTTCCATATCATTTATAAATTAATTAGGTATCATTATTATCATTTCTCCATTTTATTAGTGGCATCTAGTAATGTTGTTTATCATTTTTATTATTTGTCTTATTTAAGTATTGGGTTAGCTCAATTTTTCCTGTTATGAGATTATATGAGAGATTTTTTTTTTATTATGAGATTGTCTTGTTTGGCATCTGGTGTGAGCTGTTATTTTTCATTAGTACTTATATATAATACGGTTTCTTTTGTGTTGAAGCCGATGTGGCAGAGGTCATTCAAGAGCAGCATCACTTGGAAATGCAGACAATCACAAAGGGCTCCGTCCACCAGAGAGTATGTATAAAATAATTATTTAATTCTAGTCTGATTCCATAAAACAGATCTCTCTAAAGACAATCAGTCCTGGCTGTGGCTTTTGGGTTACCTACTGACATCCGTTGAACGCCAGTTAAAGAGTCTGTTCAAGTACTTATCATTGAGTAACAGTAAAACAAACTTTAAACAGATGGGAACATTACTAACTAATAAATACATAATTATATACAGTTTGTGATGTCATCAACAACTTTAGATTCGAATTAAACCCAGATTAATAAAAGATTGCTGGTAGCTAATCTACACTAATCCAACTTAAAGGAACCACTGGATCCTGCCATTGTTGAAATTATAAAACTTTTCTCATTTTTATTTATATTTTTTGTATGTAACTTATAAATATTTATTTTTTCAGTGAACACATGGACAGAAAATATGAAAGTCCAAATAATAAAGGCTCACCACAATTGGATCGCGGTTGCATATATGCATTTTGTAACAGGATACAGGTAATATTTCTAATATCTATCTTATTATCTCAAGTTTTATCTTGTCCTTCTTACCTTGTTACCTAAACTTGTATCTTGTCCATCTTCTTTTATTGCCTCATTTTATATCTTGTCCTTCCATTGGATTGGAAGACTTTAGCAGACAACTTGTCTGCTATTGTTGGTTAAACTGTTCTACAACATGATTAGACTCAATATTATTTCTGAGTCTGAATCTAACTGAGATTCGCAGCATACATGTGTATTAACGATGATAATGAACTACAGTAAAAAAAGTAGTAGTACAAAAGTATAATTGTTGCGTATCCATTGCTTAGTCCTCTTTACTGATCTAATCCGTACTATAGTGAACGAGAAATATGTAGTAAATTTTAATTTTTTCCAGACTGACAGATTCCTGCGGTTGGTACGTGGTGTTCCAATCGCCAGTGCAAGACTCTGTGATAGAGCGGATTGCACTGAACGCTAAGACCGGTGGCAGCGCCACGTCGAGCGGAAACACCTCGGCAGGGACCGACGTCATGCTGGGCATCGCCAGCGGCCCACTTGTGAGACTATGGGCATTTTCAACTCACACTGAACCAGTTAGGAGGACTTTGATAGGTATAAATTTTTTTTTTCTAATAATAATATAATACTGTATATAGAAATATCGCGACTAATGTGCTAAAGTAAAATAAAATATTTTGTTTACAATAATAAGCCCCAAAGCCACCAAGTTCTCTTGTACGTATTCCTTGCTGTCCACATATAAGATGACTGATATGGCACGTCTTTGAGAACATTTTACTGAGGAATTACTAAATCCCCAGTCGCGCTGATTTCCTCTCTACGTTTATTTCTATCATAATGTTTAATAATATTTAATGTTAAAAACATACATAATCATATGAAGTCAGGGGTATTAATTACACCCTGCAATAAATTTCCATCACTACCCTATGACGCTAATAAAGTATTGTTATTGCACGAATCGAAGGTACATATGCATATGCAAGTGTAGCGTACGTTGCGCAGGCACGTTCAACCTGGGTGTGCGCGTGGAGCAGCTGCTATTCGTGGGCCCGCAGCTGGTGGCGCTGAGCGGCGCGGGGCGCGGCAGCAAGGCGGGCGTGTGGCACACCAGCACGCAGCACTGGCAGACGCAGGACGTGGCGCACCTCACCACGCACGACACGGCCGGCTCCTTCCTGCTGCTGGGCACCGCCGCCGGCGCCATCAACTATATAGGTATGCTGTCTCTTCCCTTAAAACAGTCTTAATGTTGCCATTGCTCTCTCACTTCCTCTCTCTCTCGATTAGAACAATCTCAGTGTTGTCATTTAACAAGCATAGAGATATCTTTAAAGGTTTCTCCTTTTGAGCATTTGAATATAAATTTGCAGTGTGTACATCCCATCACTAAATCGTTCTCAAGTTGTCCACAGATAGAGTAACTATATTCGTAAGTTATCTTAAGCTCTTCACCAAATTTTGTATATACATATGTATTACAGTATGCTATCACAACATCGACTAAACAACATGTGCGGCTGTATTTAAAAGAAGAGAAAGAAAGAGAGAGAAGCTTTAACAAACGATTTAAGGTTGCTTTCTCGTGCTAAATAATTAATTTTAAAAACATCATTCTTATTTACAGACATGCAAAAGTTCCCTCTACGAATGAAGGACAACGATCTTCTGGTGACACA
>DWJK01000314.1:0-23695 GCA_018248815.1 Croniades pieria auraria
ATAAAAATAGTAATTTTTACGGGAAACTGTAATAGTGGTCATTTTGATATTTATATTGAAATAGTTGAAACAACAAGTGGTAACAATGTTCATATTAGTGATGATCATGTGAAACAATATAAAGAAAATGTGTCATTTTTAGTGTTTCAACCTCAAGAAAATGAGTCAGCGGTAGATTCAAATTAAACTGGGGACCAGCCATGTAAAATAATGAGAACGCATCCCACTGCACAGTACCTCATATGTGATGCGTAAATCGGTGTAATGACAGATATTCTGAGTAACTGACTTATTTTCTGAATTGATAGATTGTGAACAACAAAATACCACTATACTATGCCTAACAAATTCCAATTCAACTACCAAGCTGTGAACCCAAAAGTAATTCAATTTTATTTTACGCCCAGCGGAGCAGGCGGGTATCAGCGAGTATGGCATAAAATCTAACAACCAAGTTCATACATTTTTTGTCAATACAACTGTCTTAAAAACAGAAAAAACACTAATTCTTCAGTTATAAATTCTGTAAATTTCATTATTATATTAGAGTATATATGGTACTTGATAATAGAAAATTGCAATTTTCTAAACTAGAAAGTACTCTCATAAATCCTGGCCAAAAATAAATACTCTACAAATTTTATTTATTCATTCAAATGTTGTAACTTTCCTTATAACAGTTTGTAAGGGACAGAATGAATGAAATATAATTTCCATTTCCTATGACTAATACCTGTTGATAGATCTCTTTCTCGGACTCCGCTTTAGTACCAACCGCGTGGTGCGTCTTGAATGAAAAATTTTCATGTCACAAAAAATGTTACATACAACTAATTGTTTTTCTTACACATAACAGTTTTTAGTAGAATTTTCATGAAACTAGACCAATACTTACACGCCTTTAATATGAACCGAAGTACGTGTGAGTAAAAAGAATTATTTGAAATGACCTTCAGTGCTTCGCGCGTTGTCTCATTTATTATAGAGCTTATTACGCTTCATCTAGCTTTCAACTCCTGCGACAAACGCTGTTTTTCTCCGCAATTTTCTTTTGATCTTTTCAGCCACTTTAAACCTCAATTCATTGTTCTCTCACTTCACCAAGTATTGCTAACAGACCATCTACTGGCGACATCTAGTGACACTTAACTTAAAATCTGAAGCAACCCTTGTTCCCAGTACTCCCAGGTGCGAAATCAAAAGCAATGTCGTACAGAACCTTAAATGAATTATACAAAACATTAGAGTATTCACGAAGTAGATGCCGGTAAAAACACTTTTTGTATAATGTACTATTAAAATTAATAGGTAAAAACCCTTCTAAGTACAAGTTACGGCAATTTAACTTTACATACTATTTGATATTATAATATCATTTGATTTTAATATGTATCGAAGTGGTAGATGGAATAACAAAGCTACTGTTTTGTGCACTCTATGGTCCAAATATGATACTAACAATGCTACAGACTCTGTATTTTTTTAAATGGTGATACGAAACAGTAGTATATTGTCGTTCTCAGTATTTCTCAATATGCATAATTCCAATTTTATAGCAACTTGTAAGATTGTATAAAAAGGTAGGTTGAATACTTCTAATTTAAATACACTTTGCTTATCTTAATGATGCATTGTTTATCATTTTTTTACCTGCTATAACTTTATTATGGCTATTACTATAAAATAAACTGGGGAATATATTTATCGAACGTATTAACTATTACTGACGCAAAGTATATATTAGGCCCCTGTATCTGAATTATAACTCGATAAAAAGACGTTGACACCTTGGGCAAATCTTCTAGTTTGGTAGAAACAACTTCGAGAGGGAAGCCTGCAGAAGTATACAGCTTGGCTGGGCACCCAAGTCAAGCCATAGGAAACTTCCTCAAGTTTTTTCGTCACCGCTACCGCAAAGCCTGAAGACAAGTCTTCAATAAGTGCGTCCTACCTGTTATGACATATGGAGTCGAGACGTGGACACTCACGGTACGACTGATCCTCCAATTTAAGGTCGCTCAGCGAGCTATGGAAAAGGCTATGTTTGGCGTCTCTCTGAAAGATCGAATCCGAAATGAGAGGATCCAACAGAGAACCTTAGTTATCGACATAGCCCGAAGGATTAAAAAGCTGAAGTGGCAGTGGACTGGTCACATCGGTCGCAGAACCGATAACCGTTGGAGTGGCGACCGCGACTGCAAACGTAGCTTATGACGCCTTCGAGCTAAGTGGAGTGACGATATACGCAGTGACTGGCAGCGGTTGGATTCGAAGAGCTGAAGATCGAGCTCAGTGGCGTGCTATTGGAGATGCTATATCCAGCAGTAAACAGGAGTAGGCTGATGTAAGTGACGTCGAAGTAGGGTTCCTTATTTTTATGAACTTCAATCTATGTCCCTATTCTAGGCTCTGTTGTTAGTTGTTTTAAGACTTAAACAAAATTATGAAACGAAATTGCATAACAAGACACGTATAAATAGTTTTCCCGTGCTCTGTGACATGTATTTGCCTCCAAATTTATAACTAGAGGTAACATTTCCAAAAATAATTCTGCTCATTTAGGATAGGGTACAGTGGAATAAAAAGAACATTTTAAATATTATGCCATGTATTATGCGATATTGTGCTACATCAAAGCGGATTAACCAAAAATTACGGGAAGCGACCGTCACATGCAGAACAACGTTTCAGATCCTCCTTCGAATGACATTTTTTGTAAAGGGCAAAGCTCAGACCGGCTCGTGCGGTGGAAAGAAAATGACCATCGCTTGTTTGCTACATGATACATATGAAGTTTAGTTTATGACCAAGATAATCCACAGAAGAGCCCTGCCTGAGCCAAACCCGATTAAGTCTTTTTACAAAGATCACAACTAAAGCCTCCCCGATACCACTGCTCTCAACGCCTAACAGATCGGTGGGCGAAGCGAGGTACGCTTATCCCTAGCCAGTTTATTGACCTGTCATACAATACTGGTTGCAGTTACAAAGATGACTTGTTCAGTAGCTATGAATCTGTTTTGTTGCTCTCCTTCAATACCTTTGAGAGCAGAGGGAGATAGAGGCGATTGCTGATGCTTTATAATTATGGTAATTTATTTATTACATCTGAGTCCGACTGTTAGTCTAACATTTTAAATATATTTCAACAATGTTTTTTGTGGAAACTCGAACTAAAATAATTAAGGCGGCAATGATTAAGCACACGGATACTGCGCTATTTTCTTATTATGAACTACCTATTGTTATATTTTGCCGACAGAATCAACCAGTCACATATGGCTCAACTTTGACAAACATTACAAATTCCATGGTAATACGCCGCAGGTGTTCTCTATGATATCGACAATGAGTATAATTTTAACAACATTTTCTCGAACGGTTCTCGACGGGCGACGATACTGTAAGACTGACAAATCGAACTATAATGTATGACATTACATATGCTCGTTGTGTAAAATGTATGACACGTGTCGATCGCTTTCCGAAACAATATACTTATATGCTAACTTACAATTACTACGAACCTTATAATAGAGTAATACATTAATAAATCGACTGCTGATGCTATTTTAGTGTGCACGGCGCTCGGAGCGCGGCTCTACGTACATAACGATATACAAAATGACCGCATTACGATGTCTCGACCAAGTGTAATCAATATCATGTTGAATAAGTAATAGTACTGAAATTTGAACAATGTAATTACGTTTTGTCTATTTATTAAAGTAGTTTGGTACGATAAAACCATTAAGGAAGAATAAACTGAGGTGGTCAATGATACGAGTTGTGAATCATGTTAAACAAACTTACAAATACAGTTACAAATGAGACAATTTTGAACATCGACAATTCACATGGGAAGTTTCTTCCCTCCGAATTATCTCTCGGTGTATCACAATTTTTAAAAATGGTAAGAGAGCATGAAAGGAATGAAAAGATATATTTTTGATATTGACATACAGCAGGTGTCCATTACTTGTTAGTTACAATTAAAAGTTATCGTCATGCACGCAGAGGCGGTCGTACGTAACAATAGGAACGTGAGTGAGCGGAACTATTAGTTAATAAACGTACAATCATTAATAAAATATCGAAGCACGATCTAACGAAAGAAAATTTCCCGGAGCCTGATGGGTGACAGCGTATAACATGTCGTTCTTTTGCGACTAGTCTATAACTCATATAATATTATAATAGACTAGACATAGAATAATTATGATTTCAAACTGTTTTCTGAAAGATAGTGTTTTTGACATATTACACTCTAGTCGCAAATGAGCTATGTATCTTTTGACAAAATTGAGCATTTGTGGGTATTTATTTGTAAGAGTGACAAAAATATTTTAATAACCTCTTTATACTAAATGCAATGTTGTAACTAAACAAAAACGATACAGTAATTTCGTAAATGATGTTGAACAATAATTTAATAAATGATACAAATTACATATCGGCAAGGATTAAACAAATGTATTCATTGGCAATAACGCGAAATCTATATATGTATGTAGTAGCAATGTTGATAAAAAAGAATTGTGTTCATTTGTTTCTTGATAACAACATAAAAAATTATATTGCGTTGTCACATAATAAAATACATACGTGTCACCCGTTTGCGATTCACAACATCACAAAAAATACAAAGGAAATAAGAAACTCCTCCTTTTTTGAAGTCGGTTCAAAATAAATGTTATTAGCTATCAAATACTGTGCCAACAAGTAATATAATGAAAAAAATCTAAATTAATCAAATAAAGCAAATTTGCAAACCAAACAAACATATAAACAAACTGAAGAACAAAATATACAACTGGTTTACCTTAAAACACATTCTACGTGGTGTCACAGAAGCTTTTTCGGTATGCGGCCTATATACCTATTTAAATTAGGGTGTTTTTTTATTTTATATCGACACCGAATCGACTATGGTCGCCTAATCTATGAATACAGTCTACAGTTATATCAAATGGAATAAATAGACACGAACAGAACAGAAAGCCCGATTGTGGACAATAATGGGGCAAAGTTGTACTTTAACCTGTCAAACTATTGCGTGTGCTACACGCTGTGCAAGTTACGAGCGTCAGATTTCTTTTAAAACAGACGTTTTTGTACCAACGCAAGTCCAATAAATACAAATTGAACACGATAATATGGACTTGGGCTGACGCTATAATAGATAGTTCGATAAATTATCATCCATTTTAAAATCGTTCTGTCCTATTTCGTCATATTTATCCAGTACAAGATCGTAAGTTCGTAACTCTATACAGCATCGACAGGAGGCGATAAGTACAATAAAATCCAAAACGTTTGGTGTCTTAAGAATTTCGTATGGCTGATGTAATTGAATTTTGAGAATGCCCTTGGCCCAGTTCTCAAATACAGTTTTCTAAGAACATGTTAACCAAACAAAAAGGAAAATTATTTTATAACTTCAACATTTCTAGTAGCTGGACTTTTTGAGCTTAACAGATTAGTCTTGTTTTATCATCTGACCAACAAATATGTACTGTGTTATTTATAAAAGAACTTTCAAATTATATGGTTACAGAATGTTTGGGGGCCATACATTAAAGGAGGTAGATACCCCAATATCAAAGTCCACATTAGCGTGCACGGATAACAAATGTATACCGGAGGCTAAAATACGAGAGCTACACCCTTTGCACTCCGCTTGACGGGCTCCGCCCCAACTAAATATATAAGACCGAAAAACACAAGAAATCGAGTACTTTTTAAAGTACATTAATCGTTCTTCAATTTAGACGCATTTTAAAATGTCCTACGCAATACGTGCCTTCATATCTGTTCCTGTACTATTCTACAATATAAATATTTAGACACCGAATAACATTGATTATTGAAATAATTGAAACTAAAAAGAATTTTGCCGCCCCCGCGTACTGACGCCCCGTACAAACGCAGTTAGTATATTTCATAAAAACTTTTTTCTCAACACTTTCAGTGAAAAAGTCGATGCAGTGTTCACCAAGCGACAGAACTGTCAGTAGTCCAAACGAACAGTCTTTAGTCATGATAACAATTTTTAACGTAATTAAGAGAACAAGTTATTAAAGACCCGTTATTATTTATGGAGGTATTAAATGTTTTATTGATGAACAAGTTAGTTATGTTTAAATCAAAAGATACTTTTTGTATTATAAAACGTTTACACAATAATATTGGCAAACCACTGCGTTTGCATTCTTCGTCAGTACTGAGAGGCATTATCAGGATATTTTGCCAGTATTCGACGAGTGCGTCACAGACATGTGCTACGCTTTTTCCTAATTTAAACACGAATATTTGTTATTAGAAGACTGAATAAAGTAAATGACAGCGATGAAAACAACACCTAATTCTCGTTAAATAGACACTTAGATATTTCGAAAATATGTATCGAACACTCAAATCTCAATTAATATTACTATTCTAAGTTCATTCGCTTTCTAAAGGGTTTTTCGTTTTCAATGCTATTAAGTAACAAGATGTCAGGATTAACAAAAGAATCCTGATTTATTTTCATTGAACGAAACCGTATATGTTACTTCAATTCTCATCATGTGAAAGTGTCTCCAAAACAGTAGGAGATTTTTTTCTTCAAAAATCTATTGTTACTACCTGAATGCGCAGTTCAGAATAACAATACATTTTTGAATATGTATTTCCGTTCTCGGACAATACGATCTTCATACTGAACTATATTTAGGAAGGAGGTATTTCTGTAATTTGCCAGATTTCGTATATATGCTGCCGTCACGATCGTTTTTACTGACCATATGATGAAAGATGCGATTACTGTGCTACCCAAAATATTTTTACTTCATTTCATTGACCGAATTTTTTCATGTTTTCCAAAATATTACAGCGAATGCAAAATCAGTACAGACAATACTGTTTTGAGATTTGAGCATTCCACGACTTATAGTTAAGCAGATTAACATAGAGTTATCTTAATATTAAACACTGGTATATTTTAAATAGTTGTCAAATACTTATATGTTCAAACATGACACGCCACTCGAGGTCTAACCATATCCGTTTGAATTCTGATAGCAGAATGTCTAATCAGTAAACAAAAACACTAAAATTTGAACATTTAAGTATTCGAATGACTTATAATCTAACAACTACCGTAATTTTTTTGTTGCTACATATTAAAACTTAAAAGAAATATATCGGAAATTCAATTGTGCACTAACATCCCAAATATAGTCACCCTAAAGGTACTGCTCGATCTGCCCATACTGTTATTGCTAGCCCTATCATTAGTCTTGCCTGGTTATAATGCCTGTTAAGAATACATAAAGATATTTTCTTGCTCACAGATTCCCTCACGACCTGAAAAATGTGCAGGAAATACTGGATAAATTGGAACGTACCAATTTATAGAAGTCTACCCACCTCTCAACTGTGGCTGTCATCCCTCAGATAATCCCATATTGATAGCTGTTTAAACAGTCGCAAATCGAACAGTACCATTACGAATGACAAAAGACAAATCCGAGTTTACTTCAGAACGAATGAAAACAATGAATGAATTATTGCACCAATTGAATTTTCGATTTTGATCGTTTCAGCAAAACAGTATGATTAGACAACAGTCAGACCATGGAACCGTTTGTTTGAACGAACTGAAACAATGGAGTAGTCAGACTGGTAATATTTTTAAGTGCTCATGAGAGCCACAGTGATATTTGTGTCCACATTATTAGATACATCGTGAGCAATAATTTTTTTTCTATTCTTCAACAACAATTTTCAAAAAACTTGTCACAATCCAAGTAGACTTATCCGGGACATATATTACACCAACTATTGCGTCAGTTGTTGTAAACGAAAGTCTTCTACCAGTAATATAGTTTCCAAAATACTTTAACCGTAAATCTAACCATGTACGTCACAACACCAAAAAAATTTACAGAAAATGTCAGAATCGGTCAATAAAAATAAAACTCGAGAGGCACACAGAAAGTACGGCCATACACAATGTATTAGAAATTACTTTTATAAAAATATAAATAAATCAAGATGCGAACAGTTTTGTTGTGACCTACTGATTACAATTACGTATCTTACAACGGTAATTTAACAAGTTATTTTGAGTCTCGAAATCTTCAATAGAGTCGGAAGTGGGCACTGCTGTTACAATTACGTACAAGTCCCCCCTTTAATGGACTTAAAAAAAACAGAAATTTATCGCTACCACAAATTATTGAGAATAGATTAGTGACAGCATTGGCGCATAAACGAAAAATACAGTGATTCAGTTCTTATTCAGCTGCTGATCCGGAACCCTTACCAAGCCATCTAGGTCAGAACTGTAACAAAAAAAATCCTATTGTAATTATCATAATTACATATTTTGTATACAGAGAATACAAAAAAAATTAGAAGCATATTTGTTTATTTTTACATTGTCATATTAAATTGTGAGTATTACGTGACGTGAACCAAAAATAATATCATAATGAAAATGTCTTAGAATAACACTTTAAATAGAGACAACTAATTACGAGTTTCAATAATCAAATATTTTAATAACGAAAACTAAAGCAATGTGTATCCATAATACTTCGCAAGACTATCAAATAATTTACAGTGGACACATTGTCACAATTTCCCCTCCAGCCGGCGGCGATGCGGCAAGCCGAGGACAGGACGCAATGACGCTCATTGGGAAAGGCCTACCTGCAGCAGTTGGCTGAAATAAGGTCACAAATACGAAACGACTAATACGATATCGGGTGAATAAAGAGTGAGGTTACTCTCACCTCTGGTTCAGCAGCTTCTCGACGGCGACGTGCACGTCGGGGCGGTAATCCTCGGACGCCTGCGCGCGCGCGGCCGCCATGCCGCGGAACGACTCACAGAACGTCTGGAACACTGCCCGCTCAGCCTCGCCTCCCTCGACAGCGCGTTCAGAAGCAGCGGACAGGCAATCTGTAACACATATACATACATAGTCAAGCAATGTGTAAGTGCCTTATTGTACCTAATGAGTAAACTTGAGGGAAAACAATAGTATAATTAAACGTTTAAAAAGATATTAAGGTTTTTACCTGGTATGTGGCAATAGCCTCACCACCAATTTCAAAGGCGGACGTAAACGTGATTAGTGCAAAAAGTGAGTGTACTTACTACACTTCTTTGCCTACCTCTTTAGGAGTTAAAGGCGTGATGTTGTTACGTATTAGAGTTCAATAGGTAAGCGTTATATTTTTTCACGAATATTATGCCCGAAATATTGCATTCGTGCTGTGATCTTTCGCGGCATAGAAATGTACATACGTGTTATATTAATGTCAAAGTAATAACAACTATAGTTAAATATCAAAAACTTATTTCAGCAAAAAAATTTTTGTATATACTGATCTTGATGATGACAACACTGCAATTTTTTAATTGTGACAACACTGAAATTTTTAAGTTGTCTCAGTATGTTAGGAAATACCTACGTTATAATTATTTCCTGACAAGGTATCAAATAAGATTCGTTTACTAGTTAAAGCGTTAGTCGCCTCCTTTGGTCACTCATTAATAATCATAGATAATAAAAGGGATATACCACAGTTAAATTATGATGTCGCATTCAGCGCCGTTATTTAATTCTTGCTGTCACATCAATAAACATTTCATTCGCTGCGTTCCTCACTGTTTCGACCGAAGTACTCAAAACACTTCTCAAATCAGCAATTGCACATTAAATCGCTTATGACCTTGTATAATATGACGCAGTTTGGAGTTTTGTCTTATCGTTTCCAAGCCGCACGTGGCCAATCGCATAAGCGAACAGTTGCTTGGATAATGCCTAACCAACACAAACATATCAGCGCAACATTTTGAAAAGTATGTTCACTATTTTTACTGCTTTTTGAACTTCATGGTTACCTAATGTAATAGACGCAAAAACTTGGCATAGCATATGAAATATATATGTACATACATATAACAATACATATTAACAATACCCACCATTGATGAAAGCATCCGCTTCTAGAGGAGGGCGAGCCTGAGTGACGCGCCTGCGCCTCCTCACCGACATGCCAGTGAGGTACGCATCACTGTACGGGGCTTGTGGTTCTTCGTGAGCTTGCTGATCACTTTCGATAACGGACACCCACTTCCGCTCCCAGTATTTTTCAATCTTTAAAATAGCATGCAAGCAAAGGGCCATATTACAGTAACAGTTTAGAAACTACAACAAAAAATTTCGATTTATTTAAACTACAGCACTTTCATACTAGTGATTTCACAGCGACGCACCCGACATACTGCAAACGGCGCCAACTAATCTCAAATGACGTCATTTAAAATTATCGTTAAGCATATGTACTTAACAAGTCATGGTGATAAAATGCGTTAATATTTAGGGGAGCACCTAATCGTTGTTAGGCTGAAATATTCATTTGACATTATCACATCAACTGCCACATATCACAACAACTGTCAATAAAATTACAGCCATAGCTTTTTATTTAAATGCTTGAAATATAATGTCCAATAATTTGTACGTTATTTTAATTTCATTGCACTCGATCTAATTAGCGTACATCACAAAAATATTCAATTATAATTATTGGAGATCGCGAGTTCGCACTGCAACAATTGAAGCTTTGTAACAAAAATATTTTATTGTACATACAATATGATAGGTTAAATCGCATCGCTATCCAAAAACAATTGAGAAATCGCTAGAATGAAACGCTTTACGGGCTATTGCAGGTGTTACGAGGCGCGTTTGAGCCTATTGAAGCCTTATTTAGCTACCAACACTAATCCTATATTTGGATGTCCGGTATTTTAAACATGAAGTTCATACGAAATACTTATTACGCATTAAATAAATTATTTTTTCGGCTAAAAAGTGATAAACACTAATGCTGATGTATTGAAATTTTATCTTTATATCGATTCAAATGATGTTATTCGAAGTTTACAATTGATAACGAAACGTTACAAAATTTATTCGAGTTAGTATAGCACTAGTATGAAAGATGATGGTTAGTACAAACTCCACGCTACTTCGTTTGACATGAAATAGCCCACGCACACACACGTTACATTCTCTACGTGGTTTAAACACGACTAATACGAAACTGAAACATGTGCGTGTAATTTCATGACCAATTTACTTTATTTTAATTTAATTTAATGTAAATTGGCACATTTAAATTTAACATGTAAATTGGCCATCGATATAAGGCAGCAACACATTGGATGGAAAACTAGTTAAGCGGTATATGAGACTATTGTATGAGTATTAATGGATTATTAGTGAAGCAGTTTTATACATTTATCTTTATTGTAACCGTACACATTATGCAAAACATTGTTTTTTATATCAAAATTTGACCCACAGATCTCTCGAGTCTCTTATTAACTTTTCTTTTTAACTGTTTGTTTATAAATAAAAATAAACGCGAAATATGCTGAAGAGTTATCCAATCGGTTGGAGCCTTATTATTACTTTAGAGAATCTGAACTATGAACTCTGTCATCTCCAATTTCATAACGTTAAGATTCTCAAAATATATTCACGACAGATCATGCGGATCACATATCTAACTACAGCGGACATCCAAAGGTGTTAGAAAGTATAATGTACCTAGTGACTTACTCTAGGCCGCCTATTGGACTCTGACGAGTCCACCGACGGTGAAGGATCTCTCTGATTTGAATCCCTGTATAAACACAAGTACAAAGACACTTTAAATAAATAGATAAATATAGACAAGAAAAAAATAAAAATAAACTTAAAGAAATAAGAATTGAATATTAAATTATAATTAAAACAAAAATCAAACAAAATTAAATAACAATTCAACAAGATAAATTTTCTTCCTAATTCTGGTTACCTTTCGTTGCCGCGGTTTGCGGATTTCCTTTTGTTCTTAGATTTTTTGCTTTGTTTTGTTTCCGCTTTAGTCTTTTTTTTAGTAACGCCCGCGCTCGTCCCTTGTTTCGTCTCTGGGGCACGAGCACTGTCGGCCTCGGGTTCCTGTTTCATGCGCTTATTGGCCGGTCTGGCCGAGGCGGGACACGGCTGTGACACTTCTGGGCTCTCTACAACTAAAGTCGGTGAAGGTGGTTTAGAATCAGCCGTGAAGCTGCCCGATGTAACCGTCGCAGTTGGAATGGACCGACGTATCTGACCAGCCGGCGAGAGCACAGAGTAGTACGGCTGAGGTGAGGCCGGTGAAAACTCCTGGTATCGGCAGCCCACGCAAGAGCGCTGTGCCTCGGTTGTATTGTAAGTGTAAGTAGAAAAGTCTGGATAGTTAACGGGCAATGCGTCATTTGACGCTTCCTCGTTTATTGAAAAGTTATCATCGACCGCTGTCGCCATTACGTCTGCTTTTAATGACGTCACTTCCCCTCCTACCACCCTAGCTACCATCTCCTCAGAGGTTGATGGCATGGGCTCAGCCATCGCCTCCGTCGTGTCAGATGCTGATGGTGTTGCTTCGGCTTCGGTGGCTTTTGCCACTTGCGCAGTTTCCTCCGTTTTCAATTCTTGCTCATTATCTTCTTGCCGTTTGGCAGACTTGGCCTTAGTATCACCGGAAGCGACAGGCGGCTGCCCTGCTGTAACGGTAGATGTTGATTGGTCTCCAGACTGGGTCGACAGTGGCTGCGCTGACATTGCCTGCTGTCCTTCTGCACCCGGAGCAGATGCCGGTGCGGATTCTGTTTGCGATGTCTGGGCCATCTGAGTGTATAAAATTCCATTTAAAATCTAGCGTACGAAGGAAATCAAAAGCAGACCATGTGCAAACGTCACAAAGCATCTGTATAAAGGTTATATATTGTCAAAATAAACTTAAACTTACTGATAATTGTGAACTGTGTGAGTAGGTAAGGAAAAAACAAAACCGTGTATCGCGAACCATTAAATGTTCAGGGAACTTTTAAGTATTACTAACAATAATACAAAAAAGTCCAATTAAATGAATGAATAAATGTATGAATGAAGTAATAAATCCAACGATTGAAAAATAAAAGATGCAAGCTCGTACTAAACTAGTAATCTAAGTAGCTTTGTTTCGCAAGATTGCTGCTTGATGACAATTTTGTAAGTGAAAAAATTACCGGCGGATGTTGAGGTACTTGCTCGGACGCGGGTTGCTGTGCTGGAGCCGTATTTGGTTGAGGGTTCTCTGTCTGCTCCTGTTCCTCGCTCTGGTGGCTGATCGTGTGAGTGGATCGCTGCGGATAAAACACGATCAATCGTCTGATACTCAAACAGTTGGGATGATATACTTCGCCACAAGGCTACATAATTACTTCGGAACAATTCATTCATAACAAATTAACAACAAAACTTTAATATTCAGTCCTTAGGTGGGCTTAATCATAGATAGTGATTCCTTACAGGTTTCAACAGTACCAAACACAAAGTTCTGAAAATCACAAACACACCTAACTTGGCTTTTTCTGAGATTGTGACGTTTTATTTTTTAAGAACTTACTTTTAACCACAGTAAATTATGGAAACTGAGTTTTGGTGGTCACTTAAACAATGAATAATTATGAAAGCTGAAATTGAAAAATTTTACAGCGTTGCTACTTTAAATGGGATGTGTATCGAACTTTCACATGAAGTCGTGGGGCCATGGCAAACATCCAAATATAATTCTATTTGAATGCAATGTCACGACGTGGAACCATGGCGTCGCTCTCCATGATACAACATAATTCAATGCTGTAAATAACAAATAAGTATGGTAATACTCATTAATAACTGATCACATTAATTAAACAAAACCTTTCTTAATTTCATTATCACTGTAGATACATAATAATTATATTTGATTACTAGTAACATTTTTTACACAATTACATAAATACATGACATGCATTTAGATATACAAAAAGCAAACTAAAATGAAACTTTACACCAGCATGCTGTTTCAGTAAAATTAAATTCCTTAAAATGTCCGTCATCCCAAAAATTTTATCTTGGCTTCTTAAAATAAAACAACCAAATGACGTCAGGTAATATGTAAGATGAAGAAACAATGCCCATTATCGTTGAAGCGCGTAGATGTATTTCAATGATAAATTTGTCTCTCTAAAACAAACCGATTTTTATAAGACAGCTTTTAAGATATTATTTTCTTCTAAATTGTATTTGGTTAATAAGAATTTGCATTTATTTTATTATTTTTTATTACATTTAGATCAAATCGAACAGTCACGAATGATCGTTGGCACCCATGGACATTTGCTGCCTCCCTTCGATAGAGCTCTAAGAAGACTTGCGGTTTTCTGAGTTGGTATTAGAAGTTAATATGATTATTTTTTAGTATTAATTGTTAATAGGACTGCAGAAATAAAGACTGCTCTGGTTTTGCCTCGACTGAAACGTATACCTTATCAAAGGTAACATGACGGTAACCAAATCTTACTTTTCTATTGTAAGGAGATGTAATACATATGCTAAGGAAAACGACTACAAACCTACTAAAAGCGAAAAACGTATAAAATTTTAAATTTCTAGCGCAAGACATTCATTATAATATAATAAATCTACCACAGGTTTCATGTCCACGAATTTATTCGCGATCTTATATGCTATATAAAATAATATTGTGTACAAAAAACATCGCATAAATCAAAATAAGTGTGCTAGACAAAATAACATTAATTATATTGATCGCAAGTACAACGCAAATAGACAATAAATAAAATTGAAGCGGCATCGCAAAGAAAATACCACGTGAACGAAAAGCGCAAAAAAGGGGCGGTAAAAGTTACAGAACGTAACCTGGCTATTTGAAGCTGTAGTGAAGACTTGCGTGATGACGTCACATGAGATGTAGTTGGGCTGCTCGTACGCGAACAAGCTACGTAGATGTTCCAATAGAGGCTGCGGCGGGAAGCCCCAGGCCAGTTGTCGAAATACAATTGTGACGATAAAGTCAACTAATATTTGGATGTTTAAGTTTATATATAACGTAGCGATTTAAGAATGTTGTTCAAAAGGAAATACATGACGGCATATGTCAATTTTAATCGTAAAATTAAACTGCTTGCGTTTATGTTTACTATAAATATGCAAGATATGGAAACGTGGACGGACCATCCTGGCACGGATATGAATTTACTTCAAAGGATGTCCGAACAATGAGTGATAGTATAAATGCTTTGACACAAGAAAGAACTATTTTCATTTCCATTATCATTCGTCTACGGCAGTGTATTACCGAACTAACAGTTCGAAAACTATACATATCTACATTATATTATGGGTTTCGTTAGCTCTAACCATATAATTTCTTTTTGTTTAGCAACAGAGTCGTGTTTTGCTACAATCTCACCTAATGGAAAGTGAGATGCAGCCTAGGATGTAGCACGCTTGCCTCGAAAGTGCCTATTGACTCTAATTTTGAATAATTCCAAGTTGTATGAATCGGAAAAATTGAAGGCTGGTAGAGTTGCACTCATTCGCAGTCTTTAGAAGTAACGACTCAGCAAGTCACTTTTGTTATGCTATATTCAAATTTTTATTTTTTAATATGTACTATTAACGAATGTCTTTTACAGATTTATGTTAAGATTGACTGAGTCATGCAACGACCTACCATACACAAGAGTTACTCATCTTACTACCATCAGAACTGAATAAAATATTATAATTCGTCGTTTCAATCACAGACAGTATTGGTTAATTAATCAACTATTGACACGAGCTCTAGTTGCAGGGTGGACCTCCTACATTTTTGTTAATATTTATGAAACTATAATAAATTTATTATTAGGCTGACGTTAGTCCGTCTAAACGAAGCTACTGGTGTAAGGTTAAAATACTAACTTCCAAATCATCGTAGCATATGCATGGAACTAAGCCGTCTGTACGCACCACGTACTGGTGCGGGCTCGATGGGTTCGTTTCGATGTGGTCGGCCACACGTCTTATCAGCGATTTGCTTATGAGTCTGAAGAGACCACGAAAATCTGAATCCATTGAAACTGACATGGTTATCTCCTCCTGCAAAAGATAAATTGATTAGTAGTAATTTAATAACAATTCTCGTAATTCACTTCAACTTGTTATAATCCTTACAAATGACATTTTCGCTGTAAAACTTACTATCAAGTTATTGAAGATATAATTGAATCCCCTGAAGCCGTCTTTGCAAATATGAACGATCACGCACGAGAAGTCGTAAAACAGGCTGGAGATGAGCCGGCGGTAGGTCTGTACGAAGGCTGCGTCCGGCTCCCGCTGCACCAGCGCGTACAGGGCCGGCATGTACGTGGCTAGCACCACGCGGAGGGAGCCGGCCGCGTCCACGTTCGGGCGCATAAAGGCCATCAAATACTGAACGAATTAAGATATCAATAATTAATATAACATAAAAATCTCGAAAGAGAAACGACTAACCGATTGAAAAAAACTAAGTTATTTTGTTATTTAACAATATAGAGTCTAGTAAACAAATAATTATTTACTTAAGATTCATGTATTGACATATGTAGTCTCATACGCAATATATACATAGACATTGTGAAGTTAGAATTTAAATTAAAGCGTAACTCCCTTCTGGTTTCGATAGCTAGCAAGAGTACAATTTTTGATAATTACTGGGCAACCCAAGACTTAGTGAATGTAATTTAAAAATAACTCAAAGCTTAAATACAACTTAGGCGTCAGAATTCATTAATTTCAATACGATATTTCTAGGTAGAAGTACAGAAAATCAGATATGTTTATAGGTGGCGTTAGTGAGCATATCCCAAGAATGCAGCTATCATAGTGTGACTTAATATGCTTAGTGATAGACAGAAGGTACTCACCCAACTATCGATGAACTCGGCAAACATCTGCACGATGATTTCGCAGAGATTCCCGAAATTACTGGAGTAGCCGCGGTGCACGCACTCGAATATCAGCTCTCGAATACCGAACACCACAGTCTGACGTATTACATTGAAACTAGTCGGTGACAGCGCGACGAACTGATCAGGTGTCGTAGCCTCGTACTACAACAAGTAAAACTATTATTCCGATTTTCCACAAAAGCAAATCATAAATGTATATAGCTTTCCATAATCGTGTTAAATTTTAACACTATTACTATATGAAAATTATTATGATAAAATATCCATGGTTACATTGAAACAATAGATTACGACTCTATACTCTTCATAATTGGACATCGTTTCATATACAAATTAAAAATAATCTCTCGTTTTCAGAAAGTATAGAGTTTATATAATATTGGTTCCTGTAAAATTGTAGCCATTTTAATGTCAATACATTATTATACATTGCATATACTCACAGCTGACAATATCGCAGCGGCAGCTATGGCTTGTGGGAAGTCGGTGGACCCAATCAAGCGTATCAGAGTTCGGACAACAGCCTGCAATGAAAATACTATATGTAGCTACCTAAAATCTCACTTAAACTGAACATATCGAAGTGAAATTGTTTAAACCCGTATTTAATATTATAAGAATTTTTTCTTGTGCTGACAATTCAATGACAAATCTTCAGAACTACTATTGTATCAATAGCCACTATGATAATTTACTAGAAAGAAACGCATATTTATAACAGTTTAATGGTACAGTATTAAACAAATTATATACCTGATTTGTTGTTGATTCAAGTATCTCCCTCTCCTGGCGCAACTCTCTCTCCTGAATATCATATCGCACTCGTTCCCGTCTGGTGATTTCAGCTTGTTCCCTGTAAAAAATACCATAACACTTGAGACTATTAAAATCTTAACATGATCCGAGTGACTGGCCTCAAACTTATTGCAAGAACTTTAAAAAATATTCTACTAATTACTTTAAAGACAAATTGACGGTTTTATGTCGTAGTTGCATAACGTAACGATTTAAAAAGATTATTTTCAAAAATCACAGCAATCAACTATGAAGCAATTATATAAGAACTATTTATTAAATGACATCGCTAAAAAACTTACGCTACTATTTTATTATGTTTATTTATTTAATATGGTCTATGGTCTTAATACATAGGATCTACGATCAAATACTGACCTGCGGCGGTGCAGCTGGCGGGTGGCAAGCGTGCTGTTGCAGTGAAGGAAGCGATCATACTCGATGGGCACGGACGGGGCGCGAGCGCGGACGCGCGCCGCTGCAGCGCGCTGCTCGTTAGCGTAGCCGGCTGTAGACCAGCACCACACATATACAATTATTCAGTAGATACAATACACGCACTGAGAACATTTGCAATACTATATACTACGACTAATTACGTGAAAAACACAGACCCGTGAGTGTGTACAAGAGTCGCAAATTCCATAAATAGTATAACTACATAGAGATATTAACATTATAAAAAACATAGAAATTGACATCAAGATTTAGTTCAAAATATGACCGATTACCCGGTTGTCCTTGCGCTACGGCAGCTGCACGGGGAGCGTTAGCGTTTGCTGCCACGGGCTGTGCAGCATTGTTTTGTGGATTGGCGCCTGGGACAGCGACGCCTTGAGTCACAGTGCTTTGAGCAGTTCCTGCCTGAGCAGTGACGGCTTGATCAGCGGCGGTCTGAGCAACGGTACCATGAATAGCAGCAGACTGATTAACGCCAATATGTCGAACAACTTTTTCAGTAGAAGTAGTAGCGGCTTGAGCTCCAGTGGCCTGAATAGAGTCCTCAACACTGGCGTCCTGAATATAGGCAGGCTTCGCTGCGGAAGTCTGAACAGGGTCAGTTCGAGCAGCAGCAGTTCGACCAACGGCTGCAGCGGCCTCGACCTGGGCATCTCCGACCTGAACAGAAGTGGTCGGAGCAACAGTGGTCTGAGCAGCGACGACCTCAGCAGTGGCGGCCCGAATTGCAGCGGCGGCCAGAGCAGCGGTCTGAGCAGCGGCCTGAGCGGCGGCCTGAGCAGCGGCCTGAGCAGCAGCGGCGACTCGATCAGCGATAGCCTGAGTAGCAGCGGCTTCAGTAGACGCGGCCTGAGCAGAAGCAGCTTGAGAAGAGGCCAGCTGTGTAGTGGCACTTTGTGGCACAGCAGCTTGGAAGTTAGCGGCTACTTCCGCGGCACCAGTGTTCGAAACAGTAACAGATTCTGCAGCATTTTGTCCAGAAACAGCACGAGCGGCGGCAGCCTGGGTGGCCAAACCGATCGAAGCCGCAGCAGTCAAATGCGGATTGTTGATGGCGAAATCGTCCATAAAATTATATCCAGATGTATCTCCCATCATATTCATCATCATGTGCAGCCCCTGAAGACCGGCCTCGCCAAGACTTCTGTATAGACTCTCCATATTCTGCATATCTATGAAAAAACTCAAACATACATTTGTGAACGATCATACATACATAATTTTTTGAAAACACTCCAAAGTTTACTTACGGTTAATGCGCCCTTGTGCCTGGGGTAACACGTGCGCAGCAGCAGCGATTACTGCAGGGTTGACGTGTGGATTATTGGCAGCGAACACTTGGACGTCGTGTTGGTTATATTCTTCACTGTCTTCCTCGGCGGGAACGGGAGCATCCAAACTCATCATAACTTCCATCTCACCCAAGTTTTGCACCTGTTCTACTCTTCTAAACAGGTTCTCAACATCTATAAATACCGGAGTTGATCCTAGTAAGTATAATATGTATAGACAACTATTGTCATACATATATTATACTGTTTGTCAAGACAGTATAGATACTATGTAAAGATGAGAAGTCTCAGGCAATTCATACATTCTATTTCGTCAACTATAGGGTTTTCCGTTAAGGGCGGGTCGATGGAACGAATGACGCTGCCTATGGTCGTTTGGTTTCAGCTTCTAGGTCAGTTGAATTTTGTACGGGTGCAGGCCCAAATCACGACGCAAAATTCGCCATGTTGTGGTCTGCGACAGGCTAAGATCTTGTGAGCGACGCGGAATTGACTGCAGCGGCGTGTTTTCTGCAGATCTTGCGTTTCGTTGACGTACGGGTGTTGACTGATTGTTCACTGACCCGGTGGACTCGAATTTAGCCACCAAACGTTGAATAGTCGACTTGGAAGGACGACCATGTACTCCATAAAAACGTTGCTACTAGAGAACACCCATTTTGATTATAAAGTTTTATCATTTGCACGTGCTGCTCGACACGCTGTAACTTGCCATGGTGATTTGTCTTTAGTGACTGATTAATAGACCATATTTTGACAGAAAGTAAATGAAACAATATGGCCGCCACGAGCTGTCAAAATCAACCCGTCCCTATTGTAAAACCCTATATTTACGGGATCTGACCTTGACGTGATCTCACTCAGCTTTATGAGTTATATTAATTATTATTAATTATATTAATGTTATAATTCCTTACGTCGTCCATTAAATCTAGTTAATTTTTATCCTCAATATTTCTTTTCCCAAGATAATCACAAAAAGAGTACAGTGGTCAGTCGAACAATACAAATATCAGACATGTATTAATCGAAACAATTTTGCTAGTTGATTTAATTCAGTTGTGCAATTTCAAAAGAAATATTTCTGGATACTAATTAAAATATAAGATTAGTACTACAATTAAAGCATGGAATTATCTTCCTCTTTATGATAACCAGACCTCTACTACAATATAAAATATATGCAGTTATTTTATATTGTAAAATATATTGCACTATATTTATATTGTACTGCATCCAATTTACCGAGCCATGGGTTCTGCAACCCCGGGGCCACTTGCTGTATACGGATTTCAGCCACTGGCTGAAACTGCTGCCCTCGCTGTGGCATCTGAGGTTGAGCTGGCATCTGCTGATCTGGCAACCGGTGCAGCATGATCGGGGCATTAGGCAGTGGCACATCTAGCACCTGCGCCCCTAACATATGTCGGATAGGTTCTGCTGCTGCGGTTCTACGCGGTTGCTGATGCTGTTGTTGCTGCGGTTGTTCCTGCTGCGATTGTGACTGTTGTTGTTGTTGTCGTTGTGGTTGCTGTGGCTGTTGTTGTTGTTGCTGCCGTTGATGCTGTTGTTGTTGTTGCTGATGCTGTTGTTGTTGTTGCTGTTGTTGTTGTTCAGCTGCTAATCGTTCGTAGTAATGATACGACATAAACGGCGGTAGTCCATCACCAGCAAGAAACTACATTTAAAAAAGAATTATTATTAGTCACCAGAGCGCACGGCATAAATCAACAACAAAATAAAACAACGATCTCAATAATTTCAAATATGAACTACAATTACGACAACTTCTAATAAAACTGACCTGAACGTGGATAGATCCTTGACTCTGACGCACCGGCACGTGCGCTGCTGCGGACAGGCGAGTGTGCGTCGGCGTCACGAGGAAGTTCAGGTCGCTGATTAAATGATGAGCGTGAGCGAACGAGTGATGCAAATCAGATATCAGGTTGGAGAATTGTTGCTTGCGTATTATGTCATCCGAATTACTGGGAGCCTGCAAGAAAACAACGTTAAGCTGGAGGCGGACACGTTGGTAAAATTAAATTACTCAAACAGAAATTAACATTATAACAGTATGAATTGCTCTTTTAGTCATATCGTTCTTTAGATGTCTTTGTTCTTTGGATATGTCTTATTAGAGAGCGAAGAGCGATGAACTACGAAAAACAAATTAACTGCAGACCCATGTACCTTTATTAATCCATCAATGACACCAACTTAATAGCCACATTTTACTTGTTTGTTTAAAATTTTTAGAATAAAAGGTATACACGCTGAAAACCATGTCTTCCACTGTTATTGTTTACATTACATGGACAAAGCATAGACGCTTTTATATAACACTTACACGAGTAAAGGTTCTATAGTTGGGCACCGTGCGTATCCATCCAATGTACAGTCGGTGATACTCATTAAACTGTTCCTCCAGATCCAGGAGCTCAGTGAGCAGCCGGGAATAGATATGTACATTCGGAGAGTTGGATGCAGGCTCGAACACCATTCTTAGAATAAATAAAAGCGTGTTAAAAATGCTCATCTTTTTATCATCATCAAAATACTTCTTCGTTCGTTCAATATCAATATTTTAATAATAAAAATGTTTCAATTATCATCATCATCAGCCTATCTCAGTAAACTTCTGGACATGGGACGCCCAATGAACGCCATCGCGCCCTGTCCTCAGCTTGCCGCATTCAACCTGCAGCCTTTCGCAGATGTATTCGTCAACCTGCCAGGACGGAGGAATAATAATAATCAATTATCATAAAAAGTACACTTACCCGAGCCGGTCCATAGATACATTGGGTTCCAAGATGTCAGAGTTCACAGCTGTCTCCCAAGACGATTCATTCGATGGGCTACCGTCGGGAGAACTTTCATAATGCCAGGCGTTTGAGGGGCCGGCCTGAGAGAAATCGCTTTCATAGTATCTAAACGGCCGCGCCCTATTATGATTTAATCTGCCCCTCTTCAATCGACGGCGAGTGTTTCGAACTCGCCTTGGATCAATGTAAAGCTGAAAATCAAACATGGAAGACGTACAGTTATTTTACATTACTGTATGTTAATTCATTTTCTACTTGAGGCGTTTATTAATAAAAATACAATAACTTAAATATACCGTAAGTTAAATATACGATAAGTTAAATACACTTTATTCTCTATTAGAAATCTAAGAGACTCACTCCATATTCAGGTATTCGTGTTCGAGGTGGTAACCAGGTACCCTGTACATCAAATAACAATTTTTAATATCATTACACATATATTATATGTAACAAAGATATTTCAAAAGCGATAATTATGGCGTTTATTTTATTATTTAATACTAAACGGTGTGTTGAAACGTAACGTAAAAAAAACGCAACATCACGCCTGTAATCCCCGAAGGAATAGGCAGAGGAGTGTGATACCCTCCCGCGTTCCACCAATTAGGTTAACGGCACATGGAATAGGTGATGAGCCTATTGCCATACACCGGGCACAGATCCAGACTCAAGAAAAGTCAAGTGACTACTAGAAATTCTAAATTAGAAAAATCCAATAGTACCTGACCCGGGATTTCAACCCAGGACCTCCCGATCGGCAGTCGCGCTTGCAATCGTTCGACCAACGGTGCAGTCTAAGCATAAACTAAATATACAGAACAGATTTCTTGCTTTCCCGAAATAATCGATTCAAGTTAGACCACAATAGTGTCTAGTATTCATAAATAGTGTCACTATTTTCTAGATAATCTTATTAGGCACATGTCAAATGAAGATTAAAATACATAAAGCTAGAGAAAAAAACTGTTTAATTAAAAATAAACTTCAGAGGACTCACTGGTGCCTGTAGCTTGTCAATTAAAGTCCTTATGTCGTCGACGAAACGCTGCAGAAACTCGAGTCGACACAGAGTTTCTAAATCGTCTGAACTTATCTCGACGAAAGGGTTGAACTGCGGCTATTAACAAGAGACACCAATTAATGAGTGTCGTATAATAAACTTAAAATTTAAAAGGATCTATACACTATAATTATAATATAAACTTAAATAAAAAAATCGTAAACTGTATAATTATAATATACTAGCTGGCCCGGCGAACTTCGTACCGCCTAACAGTCGATTCTTTCATTTATTTATTCTGCTATTCGGGACACCGGCTCAGCTAGTAAGATAAAAAAAGAAAAAAGAAAGTTGATAAATCAACAATTACATTACGTCAAAAAATATAAATTATAAAACACTTAAAATTCTTTTTAATAGTCACTAAAAAATCACAATGAAAATTACAATTTCAGATTTCTTAT
>DWJK01000315.1:0-23693 GCA_018248815.1 Croniades pieria auraria
AGGTGCGCGCCACGGATTTGAACCCAGCACCCCCGGAGTGAGAGGCTGAATTCTTAACCACTAGGCTATCACTGCTCCCATTTTATAATTTCAATAAAAAAAACGAAAAAGAAACGTTATTAGTTTTATTCACATTTTAAATTTATATTCACTCTTACATTTTCAAGCCTTCATTTTATTAAAAAACCAAACCATTAAAATTTTTGCTATTCTACATTTTATATTAAACGTTATTATCAAATAAAGGGAAGCCATATTTTGTTTCGAAGTAATGAAAGTTAATGATGAAAGCTTTATCGACTTTCTAAGAATTCATAATCCCCTTATCAATTACTATTGTACGTTTTTAGACGTATTGTATAGGATGACGCTGCTTTGTTTACGGCATTATTACTAAATTCATAAAACATAACAATACGCCTGTAATCCCTGAAGATTTAGGCAGAGCAGGATAAAACAATTTAAATTAAAAAAATCCATTAGTATCCGTCCCACAATTGAACCCGGGACCTCGTTGATCAGCAATCGCGCAGCCAACGAGGCAGTCGAATTAAATTCATCCCTAATTAAATTAACTTTTTTTGTAAAAGTGTATTGTCGGTCCTTAATGAGACTTATAAATATATACCAAGCCTATCGCGAATAAATATTATGCATGGCAACATCATTTCACTTATTTTACATTTTAAACCATCATACAGATCATTGGCATTCTACAAGGAGATAAATGAGAGAGATAATAATAGAGCGTACCCTAGAGCCATTTCATTTCGGTTCTCTTAAGAGCCGCCGCACCTGTGATCACCTCTAATAGGCACCCATTTGTTTAAGTTCACTTGCGTGTGTTTCAGCGAACACTGGATAAGTACGTATTAGTACTATTAGGAACATTGCCGCTGGCACACCTTTCTACATATTTTTACTATCACTGACTTGAAAGAGAGAAAAAGAGAATGTCATTAGGAGTTTACACCGCTCTTTGTAACCTAGCCGTAGCTTTTGTAATCTAGCAGATGATAATCAAGGCTGAAGAAATAAGTGAGAAGATAAACGTATGACGCCCATAATCCCCAAAAACCTGCACACCTTAGAATTTATAAAAAAAAATTCTAAGGTGTGTGAAGTCTGCCAACCCGCACTTGGCCAGCATGGCAGACTATGGCCTTAACTCTCTCAATATGAGAGGAGGCTCATATTCCAACAGCGGACTGACAAATGGGTCGATTATTATTATTTTTATTATGGCCTTAATTTGACATTTTTATGTATGATGTAAGCCGCTCTACTACGGCCACGACTTTATTACTTGCTACCGCCATAAAAGCCGATTCAATGAAAGCCTCGATCTGTGTCTCCATTATGTCGCTAGTTCGGACTTATTTAAAGAGTAAAGATAAATTTTGGTTTAAGAAACTCGAGGTCACATATAAAATGAAGCTTTGTTTCACACCGGACTAAAGAATTCTGGTTCGTACAATACAAACGATGTCCCATTTTCTTATCCATTTACGTAATGACTCAGCGCGATATTTGGATAGTTGGAGACGCCAGACTTACTAATGCTTCAGAACCGGGACTATAGAAGAATCTTTGTCTCTATGCTTACTCTTTACTATCTCTAATACAGCAGGTAATATTATACACACACGGTTCATGATTTGGTAATTCGTAGAAAAATTCAGTTAACGCTAACTCAAACCCTTCTAGTTGAGAATTTGAGCATAAATTTTCCTTCCATACTTACAACATGTGAAATAAGCCGCCGTCTGATTTTCTTCTGAACCTTATTATATTGACCTGCACATCTGAGAGATCTCCATAAAATTCTCCAAAACGTATGAATATTTCTTATATTAAATTAGACCGACGACGTGGGAGCTGTTGGAGTCAACTATTCTCATTCTAAAAGAAGAGTGTACGAAAGAGAAACGACAAAACGGGTTGATGATGATGACGATAACGATCATCGATAACGTTATATTTATATCGATATCGTCTATACTCATAACATTATTGGTACTTACTTACTACAGGAAAAAAACGTATTGTCAACAATAATTTATCTACTTAATATTTATAAGATATTATATTCAGTTGTGACATATAAATTACATACACGATGCCACAACGAACAATCTTATCAATGCAATTTACTTTCCTTGACATTTATACTAATTCTTGGACAGAATATAATATAAAGCATTTAAAATGTCTTCAAGAACGCTATCAAGTTCCGTATTCATGAGACGGAGCCTACTTTCTGTGCATTACAGGCATTTTAAATGACATTGTTGTTGTATGGGCAATATTCAAAAGAGTCACTCCACTGTCCATTATTCGTTCTTTGTTACGGACTTTGGAATTTGGGTTCTGGAACACTGGCATTTATAACTTCAAATTGAAAACCTTTTAGTTTAAATCATGCTGTTCTATTTTGTTTCTATACTATTTTCTTTAAGGTTCTAGCTTTGTGTGCGTTGAAATCAAATTCCTATTCAATATTTTTTGAATACCTTATGTTCTTCCCTTAGACTATGCTATCTTTATCAGTGTCATGAAAACGGGTTCAATACGCCTTAAATATATAACAAACTAATATTTTCCTAATTTTTTATTTTCGTGGATAAAAATAGACCCTTTTTTTTTGTTTACTGGGGGAAACCTTCAAAAGGTACCCGGTACCCTGAGAGTGATACCGAGTTATGTGGGACTTTTACCGCACTAAAACACCCTCGGTGGCCTTCCTCGGCACTAAAAGGAGGGCTCCGGGATCTCCAACGGAACACACCGGTGCCCTCCTAGCACAACGCCCAACGGGCCCAACACCCGAAAGAAGCATAGTGCCTCTTCCCATACCCTCCAGATAAGAATAGACCCAAATGAATCAAAATATTTATTTTTCATTTAGCACATAAAAATACAGGTACAAATACTTTAATGCATTCAAAATGCAACTAAAAATATATCATTTAGTAACCACAAAATACAAATACTCATAACATCATGTGCCATGTAGATGTACAGAGACTCAAAACCGAATCATAGAAACACTATTATACCCTAAATAAAAAAGCTAGATCCATAGTACATCGGGGGTTTCATAGAACTACTAATGTATTTACTGTAGGTACATTTATCTGAAACCGCTCGGCCAGCGTTCCCTATATTGCTCCCAATCAGGGAATTACTAGCCTAAAAATTCAATTTTGGAACGTTAAAGTTTTCAACATGGTGGAACATATCCGATATTATTCAAAAACAATGCAGATTTCAATGAGAGAAAAATTTTTTAGAAACTTTATAATTGACCCATTTACAGTCCACTGTTGGAATATGGGTCTCCTCTCATATTGAGAGGGTTAAGACCATTGTCTGCCACATTGGCCAAGTGCAGGTTGGCAGAATTCACACACCTTAGAATTATTATTTTTTTAGTTCTAGGGTGTGCAGGTTTTCTCACGACGTTTTCCTTCACCGTTAGCAAGTGATATTTAAATTTAAAACGCACTTTTGTAAAGAGGTGCGCGCCATGGACATGAACCTAGCATGACCGGATTGAGAGACTGAATTCTTAACCACTAGGCTATCACTGCTCTTTTTAATCAGTAACAACTAGTACTGAATACATTAGACATTAATCTAAATCATCACTCACCAAATCCGTGGACGCGCGGTTTTCATAGGAGAAATTCAAATTGACATTTGTGGGTCCTTTTGTGAGACAGATGGCCAGTACGTTATCGGGCGGTACAACGTGGTCGCACTTCACCACATTAACGAGATCTATATCGGCGCTACTATTTGTTAGTAGCGACCGGAATTCATCTATTGGCTCCATTGTACCCCCTGCTACTATGACCTGGTAATCAAAACGTATAGATGACAGTGTGTTCTGATTGAACTCGTATTTATTAGCACAGCAGGTCTGCAAGGATTCATATTTGGCGCTCTTTTATCTTTGCGTACCCTGTAAGGGACTTGACGTGAAGACATGTACATATGATTGTATATGACATACAATAATAAGAGCGTCCATTTCTTCCTGAACCCAGGGACACGTGACATGTTCTAATAACACAATGAAATCTGTAATTATTTATATTTGTTGTATAATGAATGTGTAGTGAAATAATAGTCTACCAGGAATGTCTAGTTTCACTCACAGACCGACACTGTTGTACAACTTCAGCAAAATGTTCAGCAGGATTTAGCAGCAAATACTTCAACTGTCCAGCCTCTTCACCACATTGTTCTAGTACACGGCCATTTTCACTTCGATCGCAAAGCATCTCTAGGAAGTGTAGCAATGCATACAGGCCACTGCCTGCAGATGTTTCTGTGGGTGCCTGGAATTATCAATACAGATGGCCAATGATATTAACATAATAATAATCTGCGAAAGGCTGCAGGCAGATGCTGGATACGGCAAGCCGAGGACAGGGCGCGATGGCGCACATTGGGGGAGGCCTATGTCCAGCAGTGGACTGAAATAGGCTGATGATGAGGATGATAAGGATGATGATGATGATGAATGATAATAACATTAGTTCAATAAGTGTTGTTAATTTACAAATACACGTGTCATTAAAAAATAGATATAGATATATGAAGGAATGAAACAGAAATATTGTGACCATGAAATGAACTGAATGTACTCCATAGTCCATAGGTGAGTATTATTACACCAAAAATACTTCCACTAAATGTTCTAATTAGTAACCCTTAATGAAACATTGTAAAAATATAAACTAAGTAAGGTTACCTTTGGGCTCTGTGTAATATCCGTTTTAACTTCTTCCACAGCTTCACCTTTCTCAATCTTTTTTTTGGATATACTGCTCAAGAAAGTTTGTAGGGAGGTTTTTTTACTAACATTACTTCTCTTGTTTTCTTCTTCCAATGCTTGCTGATTGTACCTCATGGAAAAACCATGTAACTTTGGTGCTAATTTTGTGTTTCTACAAAATTGTATCAAAGGTCTAAGGTTTAAATGATCAATTTCTGCCTTTATGACAAAATTTTCTAATGTTGATATTATTGCATCCCGTTTCTGCTCGAATTGCACTTTGAGTATACCTGAAATAAAATATTGCATGGATAATGGGTTATACTCAAGATCTAAATTTATATATTTGTTAATATTTGTTATATGGTAAAATATCAATTTCTGTAGAGTTGCTCTCATTTCTATAGCTAAACAAACACATAGTTAAACAAACAAAACAATGGCCATAGATTGCTAATATGATAAGTTAATTGAAGCAATTTACACTTACCCAGCAACTTTCCAACCACAAATAGGATCTGATTCAACTGCAAAAGATTCTTGCTGCTCAGTCTAGATCCGTATTTATTGATGTAAAACTGTAAATATGTCTTAACAGACAACATTTGTTTTAAGCTGACTGGTGCCGAATGTGCATTTTCTAAGGCTGCCGTTAAACCATGAGCTTCGTCTAAGATGAGAACATTGTTTTGCAGTTTTAGAGATATCCCAGATCTGGTACCAGAACTAACTATCCCTGCATGACTTATAAGGACTACCTGGAAAATGATTTTGACTATATTATACAGAATAGTGATATGCACACTATAAAAAAAAATAGATGTAGGTTGAAGGAAAAAAGCAAATAAAGTTTCCAAACAACTTCAATGATGACAACATCCAACAACCTTTTATCGAATGTGTAAGCAGTGGTCAAACATGGTTCAAATAAACAGCTGGTTTTTCTCTAGCGCAAATTCTTATAATCCAACTCTTTTTCCTTCTTATTGCGGGAATTAAATTCATGTTAATCTGTATTTCCCTCTGGTTATACTAACATTGCTTTTTATCCAGCACCAGTGTATGCTCATTAAGCAACAACTAGCTATATTGTGAGAATTACAGTTATGTGGGGGATACCATCAGTCTCCAACAAAATGAGAATATCCAATCAATTGTTAGTTTTTTTTTTTCAATTAATATCCACTGTTACCAATAATAAAAAATATACCTCTGCATCATCCAAGGCCATCCGAGATGCATAATACGGACAAGCTTTCAATTCTTTACCACACTTCACCAAGTCCTCCATATCCAAAATATCTACTAAAAGCCTGTCTTTCAAGCGAGTAATGTATGCCTGGTTGTAATAAGGGCATGCTGTGCAAGACCTTGTTTTAGTTTTCTTTAAGACTCTGCCATCTTCATCTACTGATGTTGCTTTTGTCTTGGATTTCTGCATATCTAAGCACCTTAAAAAAAGTGGTGTAATATTCAAAGAATTGTTTCTTATAGTTTTAAAATAAATATAAAATAATAAGCTGGCAGTGTGATGTTAAGACAAATAGTTTTACAGCTTCAAAGTATATATACTTTAGTAAGCTCAGATGATCATAAACTTTACATTTTAACTTTAAAAAAAATTGCGGAGTATGAGAATACCTCGTTCAAGTATTACTAAACTTAACCCTCTTAACTGTGTTTCTTCTAACCAACACTATTATTTAATCAATCACACACACATACACACACACACATGTGCCTGTGATTGGTAATAAATGTATTATTTTTTTAAAGGATCTGTGCACAGTCTTCACATCACCATCTATTCCATGGGATGTAAACATAACTGGTGAAATGTGAGAGTGTACTACACTTCTCTGCCTACCCCTTCGGGGATTACAGGTACTATGTTAGATTGTTTTTGTGTTTATAATTTAGAAACTTATTGCAATTTAAAAATACTGACCTTTCATTAATCAAATTGACATTTTTGAGCCTCGCCACTTCTGAGTTGATGCAGTAATGTTGCCTGGAAGCGAGTGTTACTACTCTTGTATCATTGTTGAACACTGTTCTTTTAATCTCACCAACAAATTGAGACAACTGACTGTGAGTCCTACTGCTGATGTAAATCTACAATGAGATAGAACATAGTTAATCCATGCTTATTTATGTATGTACTGAGTTCGATGAGCTACAACAATCAACATAATATGTTACGTAACTTTCAAATGATTAATTTGAAATAAAGTCCCATTCTATTATTCTTTCCCAAAAAGAACTTGATGTTATGATTAAAAAACATTCCATTTGCTGATGACACCATATTATTTGAAAGATTTAGGTAGTGTGGTCAGTGGTGCTATTAAATATTTCTAATTTAGAATTTCTATTAGTGACTCAGAGTCTGGATTTGTGCCTGATGTATGGCAATAGGCTTACTACCTATTCCATGGGACAAAAACATAACTGGTGAAATGTGGGAATGCACTTCACTTCTCTGTCTAACCCTTTGAGGATTACAGGTGTGATGTTATGTTAAACATAGATATGAGATCAATCAACTATATCAAGCCTATATAAGGTATCTGATATGACTGAACAAGTAAAAATTAAGTAAAAAACATGTCTATACCTTGGTAAAAGGATTTTCAAAATCTTCATCTGTAACATCGACCTCATCACCAGACTGCTCACCTTCTTTATCACTGTCATTCAGTATAAGGTCTCCATCATCATTATCATTATTATCTACAATGTTCTCCTTATCCTTATGTATTTCATCAAATTTATCACCCCTTGCTTTTTTATGAATTTGAAAATAATTTTCATTTTTACTGCTAATGTTACTTTTTTGCTTAGCAACCTTTTTTTGTAGTTCACTAAAATCATCAATTCTCTTTTTGATTCTATCTAATCTATTTTGTAATATGATAAGTGATTGAGACTTTTTGATTTTGTCATATTCTTCTTGCAGCCAGTCAGTATTAACTGCAATAATATAACATAGCAGAAGACAATTTAGTTATATCTCCAATAGCTGAAGCATACTATATGGCGTTATATCCAAGAATAAAACACGTACAATAATTCAAAAAATCTTCTAGATTTGGAATTCATATTTTCTATACCTAGTTATCGTTTTAATGCTTTGCATAAACACAATTGTTAAAACTTGAAAAATTCGGCATATGGATCGCCGATTTTGCGGACTCGGTACGCTAAACTTTGTTTGGGAAAAATAATTAACTTAACCTGACCAACAATAAGGACTTCTATGTTAAATTTTGAACTTTCTGGTACAATAATCAGCTAAATAAAATTAAAAAAAAAAAAATCTCACCCGTTTGGACAGTAACATCATTTTTTAATTCTTTCACCGCTTCTTCTAAATCCCCAAGAATCCTTCTATTGTTATCTTTTAACCACTGCAGTGCACTACAACAAATACTTAAAGATTTACCAGTTCCGGTGGGACTTTCAAATATACCTAGTTTATTCTTTTCAATTGTGGTATACAGTTCTTTCATGAATAACTCTTGAATTGGATATGGTTTAAACGGAAATGGGAAAGTTGGCTCCATTTTCAATATCAAGCTCGATTATAAATTATCGTATTAATTGACGTTAAATATAAATGTAATTGATTTCTATTTTTTAATTAAATTTTTTCGATGCGCTGCTTGTAATTTACCGCCTATGGTAGTAAACGTCAATTAGCAATTACTAATGTAAAAGTAAATTTTTTAAAGGCTAAAGGAGACACTTGCGGATCAGCCGCATCTAAATAAACACGATCATACTAAAAATAAAATTTCATAATATTCTTTAAGCTCTAGTAATATTTTCTTTAGAACATATGAATGTTGGTAAGCTATAGAAACTAGTAAAACTATTTCTGTGGCACAAACAATAATACATTGCATGTAACCATTCGCTAAATTTATTGAGCGCTTCCAAATCTTACCGTTTCATAACTATAATCATAACATTTAATCGATTCAAGTGCATAAGGGCTTGTTAAATCTATATAAACAAGTTGTATATAATCTTTCGTAATTTTATAAAACATAACAATTTTAGAAAATAAGATATGTTTAAATGTTTTTTATTCATTCGTGAAATGGTATTCATGTCAGTTTAGGAAAATAGCATTGTCAAATGTCATGTCTCTGTCAAAAATACCGAAAGGCTATTCGTATATCTGTATTTACAATAAAGCTTAAGTATAATTATGTGTTTTAAAACAAAAATAGTTATTTTTAAATAAAACCTAACAGTATTATTTGAAAATTATACATAAAATTATTTTATCCTTACACTGTAAATTAGGGTGTCTAAGGTGAATTCATCGACCGAGGATGAACGAAGAAATGCTTGCAGCAGCTGCTGTTCAGCTGTATTCAACATATAACAATTACTTAAATGTGATATTGAGTAGGCAAAAGCGAGGGTTGCAAAAACACTACGTGAACAAATACAAAAAGCTGAAAAGAAAGGCACAGTCTTTACAACAAAATGGTACGAACGACCGGACAGACGGAAAGTATGTAAACATAGATTAGTATTATTTTAAATAATAAAAACTTAAGCTGCGACCATGTCTTTTTGATTCTTGAAATCTTAGGTATAGTATGTTTTGAACTGTTTAATATTCATAAGCTTAGTGAATGAATTTCCACCCACATTTCTGCTGATTTAAAACTTGCTATATAAATGATAGAAATGATGGCAAATTGTAAAGCATTTTAAAATCAAGTTTCCTTTAACTTCTTTTTAGATTTTTCGATGACTACTTGCAACTTCAACTGAGTAATATCTTTTATATATTAATAAAATGTACTTAATTTCAGGGAAAATGGGACTCCACAACTGTTTGAGCTCTATGGGGAGTTATCTGTTGAATGTTCAAAATTTATCCCTATGTCAAGTATGGATTTTGAATATCTGTTGCAAAAACTATCTCTCATTATTGGCAAAGAAAGTAACAATTTGAGAGATTATGTACCAACTCAAACAAAACTGGCATTAACATTAAGGTTTTTGGCTACTGGAGACAGCTATGAAAGTTTACAGTCTCTATTTAATATTTCTACTTCAATTATATCAAAAATAATTACTGAAGTATGCTCAGCTATTAATGGCTTTTTGAAGCATATGATCAAAGTAAGTGAAAAAATATATAATTGTTTTATGAAGCACAATAAACAATTAATTCTGGTTCTATATCTGTACAAAATTGTTAAGGGACCTAATGAAAATTGCTTAGACTAAAAACGCATGGTGCAATTTTGAACTACACCTGCAGCAGTGGTGGGCATGTGGCCACATTGAAATACCATTAACATGGTGAAAATGTGTTATTTTAAACATAATTTTTTTTGGCAGAAAAGCAACTGAAAGTTAATAGATAATGAAATTTTATTACATCAAGGATATTGATGTTGATCATTTAGTTTTTTTAACACAAGGATGGCCAGTTCCATGGGATAAAAACTTCAAAGATTATAACTACAAGAAGTTGTGAAAAAATCGTAACTGAGAATTTAGCTTACCTATAAACAACTGCTCGACTTGCAAACATCTCTCGTCAAGCTTGGGGGCATTTAGCACAGCCGTAGTGACTACAAAACCTAAACTTATGATCACTAACTGCACCAGGCACGGTTGAATATCACTTTTTGAGTTCTTAGGCTTGAACTATTTGACTGAATTAACATTGTTCATTGACTGTACTAATTAAATTTTGCAATAATTAGGTACCTATTTCAATACTGTATGCAATGTGGAAGTTTATCAGTACTATAAAAATTACAGATAAATTTCTGACTGCTTTGTTGGTTGAGTTGTTGTTGGGGCTACTGCTGAATGAGAGGTCCTGAATTCAATCCCCATTTTGAATACTGCTGGAATTTTCTAACTTCAAAATTCTAGTACTGGCTCAGAGTCTAGATTTGTGCCTGGTGTATAGCAATAGACTTATTCACTATTCCATGATGAAGCATATAATTTAATTGGCAAAATGTAGGAGTGTACAACCTTCCTCTGCAGACGTCTTCCGAGACTCAAATCGTGGTGTTGTGCATCAACATAATATCAGTGACTTGATATTTAATAGGGATAGTGAAAAAAAACCCATAAAAAATATATTTCTTATAAGATTGATTCAGTTATAAAGAATAAAATTGCCATTAGAAAAATATATTTTATTATTGCTTAAGTGATTATATTGTTTTATGTTTCAGTTACCAAGAAATGAAGAAGAATGGCTCAAAAAAACAGAGGGATTTTATTTTCCACATTGCTTGGGCGTATTGGATGGCAAATATGTGACTATAGTACCATCTTACGAAACGAGCTTTGAACATGACTACAAAGGGAAATTTAGTATCGAGCTCATGTCATTGGTAGACAGTGATTATTGTTTTATTTTTGCTGATGTACAAATTCAGACAAATGATGATGTTAAGCCCAATGAAACCAATTTGTACTCTAAAATTACCAATAACACCTTTGGTTTGCCAGCTTCCAGGCCACTTACTGGAAGCCAAACCAATATGCCATATGTATTCATTGCCGATGAAGCTTTTGCTCTCAGTAAGCATGTGATGGTTCCTTTCTCTGAAAACTATGCTTCTGGCAGCACTGAACGCGCTTTCAATCAACAACTAGCCCACACAAGAGCAGTAGCAGAAAATGCTTTTGGCATTATGTCAACAGTGTTTAAAGTATTTAAAAAACCTTTACTTTTAGATGCGTCAAAATCATCTATTATTACACTAACTTGCATTTTGTTGCATAATTATTTACGAAAGAGCACTACATCCAGGTATATCTATAGTCCACAAGGATCAGTTGATAGGTACATTAACAATGAGTTAGTTGAGCTCGGCACATGGAGAAATAATAGCCAAAATAATTTTATACAGTTCCAACCTTTGTTGTGCAAGAGTGAAGATGAGATTGCTATCCAAACACGATTAGATTTCATGAATCATTTATATGAAGACGTCAAAAATGAACTTGAGGCATAATGTTTTATCTGCTGAGAGCGTTAGACAAGCCGGCGTTAAGTCGTTCAACGCTGCAGTGCGTGTGCAAAATGGATCGAATTGAAAGTTTGGGCGAGTCGGGCATCTTTGATTGAGCAACAAGAGGAGTGACGAATTTGAATGTGCCAATCCGATAATAGTTGTTCACGTTCGCGTGAAGCCATAGCCAATGACTAAAAGCGAATCAGAGCAGAGGTAGCAAGCAGACTTCAACGTTCTCAGAACGTAACAGTCCACTCAGTGCTATGACTGAGCCACCTTGGCCCGCAGATGTAGTTTGCTTAAGCTGACTGTATTCTCAATGTTAAGATCGCATAAATAAGAGTTATACCTATATAAAGATCATTATTTGTTTTTTTGGTATGTTTTATAGAAAGTTTCATTATTTGTTTTTTTGGTATGTTTTATAGAAACGATGTAATGACTATGTTGTACTAGAATATTGCAGTTACATGTTTATCTAATAAAAAACATTAGTTATACATATAGGTATCTTTATTATTATATCATTACGTCACGCGAGAACACAGTGCCAAATATCTTTACCCGTAAAGACACTACATCATTTTACACATACCTGATACAGATTGTTTATTATTTATTAAGCAGTATTGTAAGCATTTATCATCAATTCATTGTCATCTGTGCTTTCTTTATCAGCTAGATATGGGTCTATTCGCCGAATGAAAAGGGTTAAGGCTGAGTGACCAAGTATTGTTTAGCAAACTTCAGTCCTCAAAGAAAACTTTAACATATGCAGGTTTCTTTACTGTTACAGTAAATAATGTTATATTTTAGACTAGTCTAAAAAAAGGAATAAGTGCACGCCGTGATTTCAATCAAGGGCCCCAGAGCTCAATTGTACATCATTACACTGTTTGCTTGTCCTTAAATATTTATTTTTTAACGGATGTTTAATCAACAACATTTTGTTATTTCACATTTAGAACGTAATTTACCTATTGATTTCAATTAAGCAATAAAATTATTAACTTTTAAGATAATATTACAGATCATTTTGATAAGTTTCCAAAACGTATCTAACAATCTTCAAAGTATTATCAATCTTTTTTATAATACATACTCTTGAATAATATTAAGCAATATTTACATTGACTTTGACATTCCAAAAACATCAAAACTTTTTATACACTGTGGATTTGGTAAGTGACTTGAATGAAAATGACATGACATCAATTGTCTAATTCTATCGTAGGTGTCAATAAAATATCAGTTTAAGAAGCAACGAATGTTTCAATATCTGTAGAACATTGATATTTTTTTATTAAATTGCTCTTTTTAAGAATATCTTTTATTTATGATCATTAGTTTACTGTTTAAAGCTTACAATTAGCTCAACAATTTTTTTTCCAACTCCGTCTTGTACGTCCGAAAGAAGTTAATCATGTCTCACAAGTTGGTAGAAAAATTGGATGTTTATATTTAAATATTTTCGTGATCATTTGGTTTTAATTTTACTGTATACATAATTTCAGTGTTAAAATATTGCCGGGAGCAACCGTTTGTGAAGACTGTACCCTGGAAGGAGACATAACTATAGGTGGTGGTACAGTCATTCATCCAAGAGTGACTATCGTTGCTGAAGGTGGACCTATAATTATTGCAGAGTACTGTATAATTGAGGAATATTCTACTATTATCCATAAGTATGTCAAGTCACATATTTAATTGGTTCTTATATATGGTGCTTCTGAAAAAGTTATCATCTGTCAATCTGTTCCAATATTCACCAACTTACTTATTTACTTCTAACTTAGCGTTGTTCAGCATAGCTCCTGCCAAAGATGATTTCTGCACCACTGCACAGTCTCTTCTGCTAGAACTATTATATGGAAATACTGTCAAAAAGTGAAACCAGTTTGATTTCCAATCAGTTACAAATTGTGACTTTGTGATCACAATGAATCTTTTTTATTTAATTGTCAATATATTACTTAAAAGCCAGTCTTGTAACAGAGTCTCATGTCTTTCACCTCTTGGTCAGAATTTAGAAAATGCTTGTAACAACAGTAATCCTGCTTAGTTTGAGAAACTTTTAATAAAATAAAAAATAATTAATACATTCACTACAAAATATCACTGCCTCGTTAGTCAAATTAATGTGAAGCATGATTACTGATCAAGAGGTCCTGGATTTGAGTCATAAATTGGATTAGATATTGGATTTTTCTATCCTGAAATTCCTAGTACTGGCTTGGAGACTGGATTTGCACCCTTTGCATAGCAATTGTCTTACCAGTATTTTCTTAGTGGAAAGTAAACATACCTGGTGAAATGTGGAAGTGTAGTATATTTCTCTGCCTAGCTCATCAGGGATTATAGGTGTGAAGTTATGTAAACTTTTTTATGTCATTCCTCCAACAAATTTAAATATATTGTTTTATCATCAAATGTGTAGTCACACAGCCAAGCACAAAACCAATATTAATGTGTTTCCTTGATAGAAGTTGAAATAATTATTATGTATATACACTGTATTGTCTTTTTGCTATGTAACAGAGCATTAATTTTATTTTTGACAGAAAAAGTGATAAGCAAGAGAATCCACCCAAACCACTTTTCATTGGTGCCCACAATGTGTTTGAAGTAGGTTGCCGGCTGGAGTCACCATGTGGTCATATTGGAGAGAGCAATGTTTTTGAGTGCAGGTCCTTTGTTGGTGTTGATGTTAAAATTGGTGGTGGATGTGTCATAGGTAAGATAAATTATTAATAGCTTGTTTGTTACAATGTGTTTGCTGGTTGGGGTGCAGATCCATTGCAGCTTGTGGTTGTGTGCTAAACGTCACAAAAACTGTTTATAAACTAAAATGCATGAAACCAGTCCATATTGCCCTGATGATTTGATTTAAATTGAATTTGCCGTTTTTAAGAATATTTTTCCAATCATAACCTAATCTCACCACTATGGGATTTTAAAGATATTATTGATAAAAGTGGCTGTTTAACAACAGTTATCTAAAAATAATGACTGGGTTAGTTGCTTTGTTCTCTAAATTACAGAAATATTTCTGAAAATTTTAAAGTAATTGTTTTACTTTGATAGATATAAAAATATTTTGAAATTAAGTGATATAAAACATTATATATGGCAGTCCTCCATATTGAGGTTGAGCACACTTTGAATATATGTATTTCAATGGACTGGTTCACTCACATTGCGAGTTTTTTTCCAAACAGAAGAGTATTGGATATCTAGGACATATCCTAAGGACTTCTCAATGACCTACGCTCATCACCATCTTGATGGAGATTAACATAACACTTTAGGCACATATTTCTTGAAGCACTCACATTGATTCAAATGCATGGTGCATTATATCACTATGCATAAGATATTTTTCAGCAGTCATAAAAACATAATGTGACTATTGCATACTAATATTAATATTTTGTTACACATACAACCCTTAACCAATTACGTGCTATAACTAAAAATCAAATTCATATTAACCATAACATGCAATATGTATGAAGTACATCAACTAATTTAGAAATTCATTTTTACAGGAGCAGCATGTCGTCTTACAGCCCCACAGACATTACCTGACAATACTGTGATATGGGGCTCAGACCACCACATCAGAGAGGCTCTAGAGAAACAACCTTCTCAACTCCTTCAACTAGATTTCCTCAGTAGGGTGATGCCCAATTTCCACAGATTACGAAAACCTAATGTTCATAAGAGACAACCTTCTAGACAGTCTCAAGATAATACTGTTAAATCATGAAACAATGCTTCGGGTTTTTCCTTTTACTTTGTTTATTTTATACATTACCAATAACTTATGTATTTTTACAGTATTGTATCATTTCCAGGTATATCATGTATAATGTTTAGAAAGTTTCAGCACACCTAATTTAGCACTATGTTCTTCAATAAACCACGAATGTGCTGATATATTTATTGAGTTAATAAATTGTTAACATGCTTATTTATAAAATTCTTTATTGACCAAATCATAATACCCATTGTACAAGCTTAATTCACATACGTTATTCGGGATGACATTGCAACCATCCTGAAGTGTACTCAGTGCTGTTTTGTGCATTTGCAATGATACAGTCGCTGGACATCCTGCTGCAATGATACAAATGAAATGTGGGATTACACTAAACTCCTCTGCTCAAACTTTTGGGGTTTACAGGCATGAAGTTATGTTTATTTCAAAACAGTATTTAATAAATAATTCATCTTCGTCAGCCCAATTAAGTTTATTTTTAGAAATAGGACTCCCCACGGGGGTTTTCGTTCATTATACTCATACTGGGAATGCGGGTTGGGTATTATAAAGTACAGCTATTTTCAATGCCAACAATGCTGCGCTTACGGTGCAATTTAAAAATTAAGTATTGGAAAAAATAGAATAATAATGTTATTGTCGAATATTAGGCGAAGTAAATGCTTTTTATTTACTGATGCGCGAAGTGATCTCCAGTGGATGGATGCGAAGAGCTGAAGTTCGAGCTCAGTGACGTGCCATTGGAGAGACCCATGTCCAGCAGTGGAGGGGAGTAGCCTGATGATGATGATCATGATGATTAAATGGTTTTTATTTTACTTATTTTGTTCTAGTTTGGTATGTCTAATATTTCTAATTTACCATGGTAGATTTCAGAAAAATAAAATGTAGCAACATTTTTCATTGTAATTATGTCCCGTGTGTAGTTTTTGTTTTATATAATATTGTAGCATACAGTGCGTTATGTCATTTTTATTAGAAATCTTAGAATTATCCCCGTGTCGCTAAGAAACATTTTATTTTTATTGTAGGCATGCGCTGTTCAGTGTGGCTTTAATTTAGTATCTGTGCGCGCGTAGTTGGAAAAACCGTCAACCGTGTCGCTGTTGTGTTGTTACGTACAATATCCATGTAGTCGACTTTACACTGACAACAAAATAAAAATAATTTTATTTCTTGTCTCACAGTGACAGTCATCGATTTCTATATTTTTGTAAAATTAGTTTCTCTTTACATTCGTATATTAAATTATTTTCTAGCTATTTTATTATTTACTTAAGATCTGTGTATAACGACTGGTTTGTTCGGAAATTAGCCAGATATGGATCATTTAAAGCTGTGAAAGATAAAGGCAGAAATTCTGCGCGTGTATGTATCGCTCGTTAGATGTACCGTTGGAGCAAGGACGATTTCGTTTGATGCACTGAATCGCCGCCATGTTGTTGTTTGCTCTCTGATTGCATTGCGTGTTCCTGTTATGGGTATACGGAGTACTCTAAGTGTCTGAGCATGTTGGAAGATGTCCCCATTCACGGTAGCCGGAGCGACCTCAGAAGCAAGCCGCCCACGCACCAAAGAAACCTTAGTTTGGACTTCAGGTACGTGAACTTTGTTGACAAATAAACTTTCGAAAAATCACATCTATGTACTGACTACTTAAAGACTTTCTCGAAGTTATGTGTATTGATTACTAATAAAACAAACCAAAACATAATAAGTATAACTGACAAATGTTAAAGCAGGCAGAAAATCATAATAATAAAGTAGGCCAACCATGAATTGTTCATGTAATTTGAATAACGACACCAATTTCTGTTTTTATCATACATCATGTTCAATTTTATTGTGTTGAGACAAATCAGTAATCAGCCAACGAAACTGGAACATGGAATAATTCTCAGATGTACTTGATATAGGCAAAGTCATGCAAGACTTGTCAACTGTGGTGTGTACAATTTATGACAACATCTTCATTTAGCTTCTTACATTGTTTTCATTCATTGTTCATTGAATGCCAGAAACAAGTCTTCAATTCACTTCAATTGATATAACACATGAACTCTTTGTATCTGTAAATAAATTTTAAGCCCTCTTATCTGGATATCTAGAATTGAAATAAGGATTAAAGCCCACATTGAAGTGTACACGTTTTACTTTACATATGTATTTGTAAGATTAAATATCACCTTTTATACAGGTGAAAGTAATCATTGGATGGATACCATACATTTTAGACTTCTCTATAATTTTCTCTTAAGGTCTGACTAGGGCCTCATATGACAATATATTTCACATACACTGAGGTCATCTAGGACCAATATTGAAAGAATGGGTTGAAGCTGATGATGAACTTGAAATCTTTACCCTTCACCAGAGATACACTGATGAAGGAAATTAGTTCTGTCCATCTATCTCCTTTCAGAAGCTAAAATGTGTTCCCTAATAAGAGTACTTTCATGGATTAATGAGATTGGTTCTAAATGATTAAGTCGGAGCTTCTTCTATTCCAGTGTGTTCTGTCAGCCTCTCCCAACAGACCAGTACAATGCAGTGCAAGTACTGCTATGTGGCAGAAATAGGTTTGCCTCTTCGTTTTTTAATGTGCACATCAAAATGATCTTGACACATTTCACGCCTAAAGTTTTCACATCCTAATTTCTGGTTCCATTTGTAGTGATGCATAAATATGTCATAGGCTACATAACACTCATCATCAACGGAGATTGTATTCAAACATAAGCTTGTAGTGACTTACTTAAAATATTTGAGAAAATGTTTTACTGTTTTCCATGTACAATTAACACATTTGATGGTTTATATTTAAGTAAGTTATAATATAATACTTTGAAGCCCAAGTCTTGGCATAAATTTTTCCCCATGATGTGTCATTGGCAAACAATCTGTGTCTATTGATCTAGCTAGGAGATGAATGTGTCATTATTTTGAGTATACTGAGTATATTGGCTTAGAACATTACCTTACCTTAAAGCTTTGCTATTATAAGTATTTAACTACTATTGTTTATTTTTCATCTGTCATATAAATCTGTTTGTATATATTTTTTATTCCTTCTTTGGTCACATATTGCATCATTTTTTAAAACATATAAATTAATTTACAGCACTGTATTGTTTGTTTGCATATTATGTTTTCAATTGAAATCATGAAGATATGTTTAATATAAACGATTATTTGCTGTTACAAACAGGAAGTTTTGGGATCTCATTTTAGAGTACAATGTTGGGAAGTATCCCAACTCGTCATCAGAATTATACATTTCTTAATGCTTGTTTATTTTGCTTAAACAACTCTCATAAAAGGTATAATCATGGATTATAAACATTATAATAGAACTCTTGTACATTGTCTTCTACCACTCAATCGCTCGACCAACGACTGCCTCGTTGGTGGAATGGTTGCATGCGCGACTGCCTATCTGGAGGTCCTGGGTTCAAATCCCAGGTTGGGTATTGTTGGATCTCTCTAATTTAGAATTTCTAGTAGGGACTCCGAGTATGGTCTGTGCCCGGTGTATGGCAATAGGCTCATTACCTATTCCATGGGACGTAAACGTAACTGGTGAAACATGGGAGTGTACTACTACATTCCCCTGCCTACCCCTTCGGGGATTATTGGCATGACGTTACGGAAATAAATACCTACAATACAAATTGAATGTGATTCATATATATATAAAAAATAGTAGTAGTGTCTTATGAGTAGGAAATAGGGTGTAATTTTCAGTATTACTGAACTTACATAAAGCTAACCACAGGACACATATTACTTGAAAACAACCGCAATAGGTATTATGAAACCTATAAAATTAATAATAGCTATAGTCATATCTACTGTATGGTTTTGCTTGTTTATTTTACGGAAGCAACACTGTGTCCTGTTTGAAGGCATTTAAAGATGCCATCACACTAAAACATTAACTATTGGTCTGTCAAGTAATACTGACCACAATATTCTCAGTAAGGGTGTGGAGTGTAAAAACATAGAGGGTAGGGTTGTCTGTTGAAATATTACTATGTCAATTGTTCCTGCTTTTAAATAGTTTTATACACATTGTTGTCCTCTGATGTGTAGGTTTTGGTAGACCGATATGTACTACAAAACATCCCTGAACATGATTCTTTAGGTTATTAAAAATAATTACATTTATGGTGCTTATGTTACATAGAACTTCGGCACATTATTACTACGTGTAGACATATCAATAATTTCATCTCCTGCTGCCCCCTTCGATGCTTCTGTAACATATTAAAGTGACATGTATTTATTATTGTTTCTGTAAAACACCTGATTAATTGATATAATAATGGAAGAATTGGGCAAGCATGGTTTTAATAATGCTGCAAATTATGATATGATAGATTTTAGCATCTAATTTAATAGTGTAATAAAATTAAACTAGAACAAAAACTAAATGATAGAGTTGATATTAAATCTATGATCTTTGCAATTTGCAATAGTTTGCAGTTATTGAGCCTTTTGCAATTTGATATTAGCATTTGATAATTGCAATCTGCCCTTGACCAGAAGCAGTAAGTAGGGTAGAGGTTTTTTGGGATTTATATTTAAATAATACTAAATCCTAAAATAAAAATGAATGTAACTTTTATTGGTTAGGTGCGTATTAAAACAGCATATTTGGATATTAAATGAATCTGTTTTTTAAAATGCTATTGTTACTTGAAGCGGTTTTGTGGTATGTCATTTTTTTTTTGCCTCTGCCAACCATCTGTTCTTACAATTTACGCCGAATTTTTTAAGTTGAACTGACGGAAATATTAGTTCTTTTGTCAGTATATAATAATTTGCATGTTCTATTGGCAGAGTGCAAAACAAGGCCGTGAATAATACCTGCATATAAAAGGTACTTGTTTGCAAACAACTCTTAAACAATCCGTAACTCGAATACCGAGGCAACGATTTCATAAATGGTATCCCCATTTTTGTGTAATGAATAAAAAATTTTCAATTTTTGTCGGAATGCGGTTAACTTTATTCATCGTGTTCTACTCTAGTAAACACCCTGCGGTTACGAAGTCGTGTATTGGTGATGGATTTATTTGTTTTGTGAAAAAAAAAAAGTATCTTTTTTTAAGTGTACTGAGCGTGTTTCTTTGATGTGATGAACAGAACCGCCGGCCCAAGTAGTAGAAAGTGGTGCGTATACTTGTCGTTTGATGTCTGACGATAACAGAAATACACATTTTTGATTGCGGTATGTTTAATACTCTCTCTCTGACTCTGTCAATTCATTATGCATTGCTGCTAACATGTTGCAACGCGCAGTATTCAACTCGTAGTTGTGTCAGTCAAAGAGAATTAGTACAGCCGTCAAATGTGTCTCATCTCGCACTACACGAGTAGTACCATACAATTTTTAAATTAATTTGTACATTGCAGTTAACAAATCTAGTTCATTTCCTCTGTATCCACCAGCCGCCACAAGAACAAATGGCACCGCTAATTAAAAAACAAAATAATTGTAACACATGGTTATTACTTAAAAGAAGGTCCAGTCAATAGTTCCATTAATAGACGAGCATATATGACGACTTTGAAGTCGAAAGAAGCGAAAGAAGTCTGCTAAGACCGTAGCAAATGCAAATCCTTAATCTCTGTCTACCCCTAAGAGAAATAGACGTGAAAATGTGTACGGTTATTACTTTTGTACGACATATTTTGTATTACAATGGTATAATATATAAATAAAACTTGCCGCGTCCCTACACTCCAATCAGTCAATTATATTCCATGCAGTATATTGATCACGAAAGTTAATACCTATGTATGACTACATCGGGAATTACGTGCAATATGAAGGGGCGCTAAACTACCGCCGCCCATGAGGCGTCTGAATAAAACGAGTCTATTGGCCAAGAGAAATAATAATGATAACATCTTATTCGACAAACGTAGTGTAGGACGCCCTCCGGCCCGGCGGGATGACGATCTGCGAAAGGCTGCAGGCAGATGCTGGATGCGACAAGCCGAGGCCAGGGCGCGATGGCGCTCATTGGGGGAGGCCTATGTCCAGCAGTGGACTAAGATAAGCTGATGATAATGATAACGACACTCTTCAAATCCCGAACTAAGCAGTATGTGCTTTGGTAACCAGACAGTTGATAAACTATATATTTCGAAATATATATTTGCTTACGGGGTAGTTTTATATGGAATACAAAGTCAATGTTCGTATTTACCACATGATTTGACCTGGTTGGAAATCGAACGCGCATCCCTCGCCTTGGCAGTGAAAATCCTTAACCAACAGTTCGACAAGCTAGTCTAATTATTAAAAGGCAGGTTTATTACTAAAAGCAAGTCTAATTATTAAAAGCAACTGTAATTATTAAAAGTAACTTTAAATGTCTAAATGTTAAAAGAAATCTATTATAAGTGAAAAGTATGGATTCCATTCCTTGCTATCTGTTTAGTGTTAAAAAAGTGTCTAGACTTTGTTTAACAAAGATATATCTTTGGTTACAATACATGTTCCCATTTCTGTGGTAACGGTTTGCGCTTAAGTATATTGATTTCTTGAATAAATGAGGATACGATGTATACTGCGGCGAACATAACACAAAGGATTACCTGTTAAGTTATTAATAATTCAAATCTTGCATGGATTTCTGCCTACATAGAGTGTAGAGAAAAGCGTAGAGTTAATTTATTGCTCGTCGTTGGATAGAACATTATTATTTGTTTTTTGTAATTTGTTAGTACATTCGTTGGTCGATTATTGTATCTGGAACAGTTCGTGTCGAATGGAGGGTTCAAGTAAACACTGGTCGAATCTGGGGCAGTCTTCGAGCTCGCTCAGGTGAACGGACGAGGGCGAAAGTAAAAGTGGACAGCGGGGAACGTTAGACGCCGGAAAGCTACGATTTCCTCACATACCGATGCGTCTTATTTCATTGCAATAAAGGCCGTTTTTCTCTACCACTAGAATATGTGGCTCAGACGCGACGGCCGTTATAGGTGCAGGCTTAAGAGACAGGCTTCAGTCAACGACTAGTTTCTATTTTGCACCCTTGAGTATGGCTTTAATGTTACGTCCTAGTCATATTTGATATTTCGTTAAATGGGGAAATTCAGTAGGAGGTGTTTTTAAATTATGTATATTTATACTTGTTACGTGATGTTGGAAATTGAAAAGCAAAGTGGGAATAAAACATCATTGTAGGGAGGGATTATTTATTATATTGTGTAAATAAATTATAATCTTTAATTGAAATACTAACGTCTTAAATTTTCTTTTAACTTTCAACTCATTGGAGCTCACAATTCGGCTCACCTTGTTTTTGTCTCCTAAGACGCAAATATGAATTTTATATTCACCCTCCGAGGTAAAAATGTCAATAAACTTCATGCAGGGGATGCGGAAAGCAACTTTTAACAATTTTTCCTCTGTAAAACCCAATTTTGCGTTGCCACTACTTTTGGTTTGCTCAAAATCAGGAGAAACGGTCCATGTTTTCAATTTCGTTTATTATCTACTGCTTTAATGATTTCGCGGTGACTGAAATAAACTTCTAATAGTTTGAAAGGAGAAGGTCGCGGGTAAAACAATTCAGTTTTTCATTGCGAGATAATCTTGTCCATCTCTCTCTTTCTCTTCAATTATTAGTTATGACTCGTATTTGTTTCGTCGGTTGTAAATTACTTTCGTGTAGGCGCGCGCGTAACGCACAAAATCGATTATTGGCTGCATAATCGATCAATCAAAACAATTGACTTTTAAAATAGAATGTGAGCGGCCTTCCATTAAGCCGGTGCGCGGCGAACCAACCAAGGCGACCTCTTCCATTGTGGATTGTGTATTTAGCCATTAGAGCATTGCCAGAAACGCGCCGAACGACCTTCCCAGACATTATTCGTATTCGCGAAACAGGCATAATGCGTATATACTTAGTCTAATCATAAATACTGTTACAATTAAAAATAAACGAAAATTTAATTACTTTTGAATTCGGCATCTGTCATTTTTCTACGATTGTTCATTGTGTTTTCTTATTTTCGCGCCAATATGTTGTAAAATATTTCGTGATATTAAAATGGAGTGGGGTGATAAAGAGAACCGAATCGCTGTGAT
>DWJK01000316.1:0-23680 GCA_018248815.1 Croniades pieria auraria
GATATTTTAATTTTGCAGACAGACACTACAATTTTATTTATTTGTATAGATTGATATAAAGCGGGTGATAGTTATTCTTTATATTTTTATTGGCCCTTCAAGAGCATTGCCATATAATGACAATATTTCAAATTAATTACGTTTAGTATCAATAACGTCTTGTCAATTTCGATTTAGATACAGTTTGTTAAAGTTTATATATATCGTTTACGATCATTATTTTTTGAATATAGATTATTTTTAAATATGCTAGACATTCTTTACTTACACATCTAATTGGTTTTAACATTTTAATCTTTAACACTCTGCGTATTTTAATCGTAACACTCTGCTCTTGTATATCGTTGACCCAAGAACAATATATGTACATAATATTACAAATTCATGTCTGTAATCCCCCTAAGAGGTAGGCAGGGGAGGGTAGTACACTTCCAGGTTTCACCAGTCACGTTTACGTTCCACTATGGGACAGATGGTGATTTTATATATGTACACCAGGCATAGATCCAAACTCCGAGCCACTACTAGAAACGTCTACTAAAATATTGGCGCATTTTTTTTAGTAAATAGTAAAACTGAGAAATAGAAAACATCTGAGCTGAATATACATTGATTATGATAGAAATATCAAGCATGGAAATATTTTTTTCTTTTCTCTGCTTCCCATTTATAAGTTCATATCTTCTGTATACGGTTAAAGTTTTGTTCTGTTCCATTGGTTAAGTTAGTGTTGATAATCTACATACAGCCTCGAGAACATTGTGGATTGTTACCATGAGATACTCTTCCACATCTTCATGGCGAATAATGCTTATACATCATTTCCAAATTATCCACGGAACAAACTCCGGTAACAGAGCTAAAATTTTGAAGCTGACACAGCTTTACGATTAGGTATGACTATTATTGTCAGATCAATATATGTTTGCATATATGAATTAGTTATGCAGAAAAACCTTCCCAAAAAAATTAGGGGGTAATCAACCCTATCAGTTGGCTCAAAACTGAAAGGCGTGCCATCCATCACAAGTCCGCGCTGCTATTATAACACCATAATTACGTTGTGTTCAGACCAAGACACGTGACCATTGTTTGGGACCAAATTATGGGTTTATGGCACATGGATGGGCTTCAGTCAGTCGTGTACGTATTGATTTTGGGTAACCATGTCTTTACCATAAATTTAGGTGATTCTTAAATTGAATGCCGTGTGAAGTTTTACACACCTATAAAAATTTCACTAGTGCTTGATCACTTCGCTTATTGTTAGACTTCTATGAGAAATACTTTAAAAATGTCGGGCGCCTTTCAAATAATCATATTGATGTAAATGGTGCAAATTGTAGAAATAAAAATTATCTTAGAAACAATTCTTCTTTCTTCCATTATGTTATTCAAGTATTATACCTTGAGCAAATCGAAAAAGACTTAAATTGTCCAAAAATTAAACACGTTTCACTCCGCTTCAAATTTGTTACCTTCCATTTACTTTACGATTTCGATACCAATCATTATCAATCATCGGCCTATTTCAGTCTATTGCTGGACATAGGCCTATATGTATTATAAATAACACCAATATGTATTATAAATAAATTGTATCAAAACTCGCCACGCCTAATATAAATCTGGAACACTCATTATTTCTGTCTGTCACTTCCCGGAGGATTATAGGGACGTCCTTTCATGGGATTATTACGCATAGCGCTTATTACTTTAGCATTAGGGATTGCTTATGCATCGCGTGCCACTAATAACATTGCAAAATTATATATTTTTTGTTATATTATTGAGCTTATTCTTTTATATTCGTATAAAATAGAAAATAGTATGGACAAATACAGACAAGGTAATTATTAGAAGGATCTTTATGATCTACAATCTCTACTGTACGTCAATTATTTAGTTTAGGTTCTTTTTGTATCGTTATTTATGCCGAAATCAAATACGATAAACACTATTGCGAGAATAATCTGTAGCTCTTAGAATATGTCAGTTTACAAAGGTTATGGCAATTTAATAATTTAAAAAAGTTACATCACTCGTATATCCCCGAAGAGGTAAGCAGAGGAGTGTAATACACTCCCACGTTTCATCAATTACGTTTACGTCGCATGGAACAGGCGGTGAGCCTACTACCGTACACCGGGCTCACATCCAAACTCTAAGTCACTATTAGATATTCTAAATTAGAAAAATCCAATAGTACCCGACCTGGGATTTGAAGCCAGGACCTCCCGATCGGCAGTTGCGCTTGCAAACACTCGACAAATTAATCGAAACTTAATAATTACTTACGTCAATTAATATCTTGGCGATCTCACTTCATATACGTACGGGCAAGTGTAGTGTATCTATATAATATCTATAAACGACAATTGTTAATAAATACCAGGACTTAAGCCACTATAATATACATATTTGGTTACTTTTCCCCGCAATGCGTTCAAAATAACCCAAAATTTTGCCAAAAACCTCTCATTTAGATAATATCACGGATAGTCATAATTAAAGAAAATGTAGAGACTACGAATAAAATGTCTTAATTAACGAAAATTCTTAAATTGCCTACTAGATATTGAAAAGAAACTTCAAATTAACCTGCATTTGTAAACACTTTTCTATGTGAACTCGATGCTGAGCCCTGAACTGATGCTCAAATCTTGCCTACTAATGCCATGTCACCATTCTGAATACTAAATTTTTAATTGCAACGCGTCTTATTTAGCACCCCGCTGCCACTACTTCAAAGTAAAAATATTACCAAACAACCATACTAACAGAAAGCGAACAAACATGGGAATGTAGATTTTATTCCACTAATAGATAAAGGTCAGTATTGTTAAATGAAGAGTTCCTACCCAGCAAAATTAACGTGGCAAAAGTTTGCAGGGTATTAAATTAATATCAGACGGATTTGTGTTCCTTGTTACGAGCATTTGACACTCGAAGTGAGATATGGACGAAAACCTTTGTGGGTTTATCTGTAAACTGCTTAGTGGCGGTATTAAAGCCCAGAATAGGGCGTTGGGGAAAATAATTAAGGATAAAGATAAGATACATGTGCGTGATGTGTTACCATTTAATGTAATTGTAATATTGCGACGTAATGTAAAAAACTGTAACGTCATACCTGTAATCCCCGACGCTTCTATTTTTACTGTTTCAACAGAAATACTGTTCTCACATGTAACAGATATGGGTGATAAAAAGCAATTACCCACACAAGTAGATATTACAAAATAGTTTTAATAAACACAATACAGGTCCATTTAAAATTCTCCTGGAATTATCTACATTTCAAAGAAACCAACGAGAAAAGATCTAAAAGTGAATTACTAGAATCGATATCACGTGAATCTTTCACATTCACGTTAAAATGTTTGAATACTAGTGGTTTAAAATTATTAGACTGGGAAATGTGATAAGACAAACGACTCAAAACGATACACAATTTATTAGGCAGTGGCAAAAACAATACATACAATGATAATTTACTCATAATCATCAAGGCAAAAAATTGATACTCGGAGCAGTCAAAACAATACATAAAATCAAATTCACAATCAATTGCAACTCAATAAGAAAATCGATATCAAATTATTTTAAACTTTTACCTTCTTTCAATAATCTTCTTGCGCAAACGAAATGTTAAGCTTCATTTAGACAAAATAATGATGCATAAAATTATTTAGTCTTCCATATTCGTTACATCCTCTTCCATAACGTCCCACAGGTACCGGTTTCCAAATTCCATGATTTTCGGTTCTTCGAACTTCTCTTCGCTTGGGCATTCCACAAGAGAATTTATATCGTCATCGAGGAGTGAAGTGACAGAGAGAAGGGTCGAGTCCGTAATGTTAACAGTGTCTCCAGCGTCACCACTTTCTGGCTGTGATCGGGTAGTGCCCATCGTCTGGAACAGTTCAAAAAGGTCACATAAATATCTAATTCTAACGATAAACAATGGAATAGTAATTTAATAAGTACCTACAAAGGACAATGATTATTATTTATTCAAGGTCCATCTAGATTACTATTCGTTGATAGATTCGAGTACGAATATCAAAATATTTCATGCAATAGACAAGATTGCAATAATATTAAGTTCCGTAAAACAAGAACGACTGTATTTACAGTCAACTGTAGCGCTTAATGTATAAGAAGAGATGCACTCTGAACATTTAGGTTAGGTAAATATTTAGAACATACGTCAATAATGGCCATGTGCAGAATTGGCACTTCGAGTTTAAGGGGTTCTATTTCCTGCGGTTCGTCATCCAAATATGAGTGTTCGCTAGGAGCTACGTAATTTAGCTGAAACAAATGAATTTCATGTAAAATGTGTCTTTTTCGTTCCAACTGTTATAGTTGACCCTGATCAAGAAATCAGTATTTCTGATGATACTCAATCAAATTACTGCGAATTATGGCGAATTTCGGAAGGCCTATGACCGTTAGCGAACTTGTTTGGGTAGATATCTAAATGATAGGACTCTTGGTTTTTTCAGCTAATGTTGTTTTGTCTAACATCAAATTAAAACGTATATTATATGAGTGCCATATTTATTAAAATAAATCTACTGTTTGACAAAAAAAAAACCGAAAGACGATGTGCTTTCTGACCATTTCTTTGACATATTCGGACAATTCTATTACAGGCGTATTTATCTCACTTATCAGTCGAGACATTTCGATAAAGAAATTCTCGGGCAGAGAAAATGACTTGAGAATTCTCGGTTACCACGGCCAACGGAATCAATAGGGGAGCATAAGTTTGTTTTATGATTTATTACCCGTCGAAGCCGCCATTTTTCAAGAAACTCATTGGTTTGTCGCAATGCCTCCCGGCTTTCCTGTAGGAGGTCATCTATTCGGTCCCTGACACGAGACTGCTTGTATTTGTTTAAAAACTGCAAACAATAATTATTTCAATGTTTCTTATTTTAACAGCAAGAAAATGTTCTAACAAGGCGTGAATTTCTTTTTGAAGGTATAAGAGAGGTAGTCTTTTTATGATAAATAATAAAATGTGTTATACTGTATACTGTATAACAACTTGACAGTTCGACATATGTATATGATTTAAAAGCACATGACGAGCCTTAAGGATAACTTTATTATAAGTACCAATTGCTATTAACTCAATATACTTGAACAAGTGTAATCCATATTAAAACTTGGCCATCCATACCATTTCGCCATCCATAACATCCCGCTCGTAATCTCTGAAGAGGTAGGCAGTAAAGTGTAGTACACTTCTACATTTCACCAGTTACGTTACACGACCCATCATGGAAAAGGGGATGAGCCTATTGGCATACACCGAGCACTGAGCACACACGAGATTCAAGCTGCAAGATTCTATTAGGAATTTCTAGTTAGAAAATTTAATATCTGAAACGGTCGCTTCATAACAAGCGTTTTCAGATCTAATAAGCCTTTTGAAAAATCCACTGCTTTCTTTATACATACCAGTATAGTCAAACCAAGAAACAGTATTTCTGTACACAAAACTGGCAAACTAATAGAAGTTTCCTGAATATGAAGTTGTTTTGCTTCTTCTCTTATCGACTTCTTCACAAAACATAGAAACATGCAGATAATCTTTTTGAACGTGTCGACAAATCCATTGCCTAATGCATAGTCGACTACAAAAAGACTTAATAATAAAAGGCCATACAGAGCAGCGTCATACACTTCAGTTACCATATTGTCGTTCTACAGAAAATTTTCAGACAATGAATCCATTTATTCTGATGATGTTAGAAATAAATTTACATCGTCTATACAAAAATTTTTACACTTGTAAATGACTTCATCTGCCAGATTTTGTCACTTATCGTGTGTTTGACATCCTGTCTTTCAATAATTGTTTTCGTCAAAATTGAAATGGACAGCGTTATTGAAAGATAATTTTATTTTAAATACATTTCGTTGAAATAGAAACGAATGGTTTGCTGGTCATATAATTCATGCATACCACAGAGCACATACATTTGCATCTTATTTCAAAGTTATTCTTGAAATCGATCGCAAGCACATTGTTACCTTATAGCACTAAGTTTGAATGTCTTATATTCATTTTTCCTATGACACCTAATTAGGTACTAAATATTGCAAGCATCCAGTAATGATAAGCAGTGGAAATATATATGTGGGTGTAAAAATTACCGTACTGAAATTCATTCCCGTGTTAAGTTGTATTCACTTTAAAATTCATCAACCAACTATACTGCAATTAAAAAAAATGTGACACTAATTAGCACAACGGGAGACAGATTATATAGACGGAGAGGTCAGAAATTCCATACCAATACTGATAAAAATTATACAATACATCGTGTGGGTACTTTTAATATAAAACCTAAAGCAGAATCAAGCATTATATAGTATTATCGCTAATGCACGTGTTTTATCTTTGACTGTATCCGTAACCCTGGCAACGTTAATGTTGCCCATAACGACACTGTCAACATCTTTATTGGTTTTCAGTCTAAAACAAATCTTTCTTTTTGGAGGAGACGAAAAGTACTTTTGAAAATGGTGAGGATTTTTCTTACTTATATCTTCTTTATTGTTAAACTAAAATTTAGGATACAAATGGTGGTCTTAATGCCTGAAGAAATTTTCCAACAATAAATCCAGGATAAGATTGAGAGTACGTGGTAAATATAACGACAGCAGCAAGGATAAAAATGGTACCTTTAAACACCTCTTCAATGAAGGTAGTGAATGAATGCCCCTAAACAAAACATACTTATAATTTTACCTATTTTTAAAGTAATATTATATTACTTTCAGGCTCCGAAAGGTGGTAAAGGAGGTGGAAAGAAGGCTCCAGGTAAGATTTGTAGTGTCCAGAAATATTGGTGGGTCTCGAAATTTTTTTTTTTGCTTCTTATAATTTCTACTTTTATCAATGTTACATATTGTTATCTTAAGACTAATGAACATTATGTGACACATATATCTGTAAATTTCATGAACCATTTTATTTCAAATATGCCTTAAAGTCTATGTATACTACGATTAAATATATTTGCAAAGTAAGAGGCTTACTTGAATAGAGCCATGTCGTGATAATTTGATTACATTGTTTGTTATTGCCTACTTAAAATATTTATTGACGTACCAATAAAAAACGATACAAAACAACTACAGTTATACTATAAACGGCGTTCTTATGTAGTTAGAGGAAACAATCACTAATTTCTTATCTTCATATACATACAATCTGAATAACTTTTAGAAAACAATGCACTAATCGTTCTGGGGCCGAGTATATACTCGTATTTATATTAAAATGTTTGATTATCAGCCATTGTCATCGATGGAGTTGATACTTCAGAGATGACTCGGGAGAAGCTTGAGCAATTTACATTACGAGTGAAAGAAGAACTAGATAAAGAAAGAGAAGAGCGAAATTACTTTCAACTAGAGAGAGACAAAATCCGAACATTCTGGGAAATAACTAGGCAACAGCTAGAAGAAGCCAAAGCCGAACTCAGAAATAGAGAAAGAGCTACAGAGGAAGCACAAGAAGAAAATGAAGCGCTTTTAGAAACAGAAAAGCAGAAAATAAAACATTTGAAATATGAACAACAAGCAGCTGCAGCAGCGTTGAGGGCTGAAAACTTAGTCGCTCTGAAGGCAGCTAAAGAAGAACATGCTGAACAAGAGTTAGAGCTTTTAAATGATAAAAGAACCTTAAGACAGGAAATGAGGGAAAAAGCTTTGGCGGCTCAAGACGAATTAAGACGCGCCAAATTAATTCATGCCGAAGAACTGTCAAAGGTACGAAATGAATTTGAGGAAAAGGCTCGCCAAATTGAAGATAAAGCTGATAAGAAACTTCAGGAGACTAAAATTGAACTAGCAGTGAAGCATAGAACTGAAATAGCAGAGGTTGAAGAAAGGAAGAATAAACAGCTCTCTGACTTAATTTCACATCATGAAAGGGCATTTTCTGACTTGAAAAATTATTACAATGATATTACACTAAACAATTTGGGTATGTTTATTTCCTTTCTATATAAGTAAAACTTTTTGTAACTTCACAAGATTTATAAGTAACGTGTCTTCTAAAATTCTACCGTTTACTTGTAGGTTTAATAAGCAGTTTAAAGCAACAGATGGAAGATATGCAGAAAGTGAAAGAACGAGCAGAGAAGATAGCGAAAGATGCAGTAGCTGAAACAAAAAGCCTCCGCGAGCCTCTTGAAGTAGCGATGATGGATAATAAAGAGCTGAAACGACAAATGTCTAATTACGATCGTGATAAGGCTGCACTTGCTGTAAGTTCTTTACATAAAATATACTTACGCAAAATGTGTTATATATATTGTATATATAGATGCACGTGTAAGAATTAACCTCAGCTGTTAAACATTTCGTTCCCAGCTTAAATAAAAAAAATGTTTGGAGATTAATCGCAGACACGTAGTATTTCTAGAATATGCTAAATAGAATAGAGAATAGAATTAGAATGTTTAATAACTAGCTGTAAATATTTCAGGGAAATTTTGGTAACATTAACCTAAAATGACAGGTTAACCGTTTATGATAGGTATTACCATTGCTTTAAGTAATCAACAGTGTTAAACAATATTTGTGAATCGAAAGAAAATTGTAGACAAAACATGGTAAACATTGTTTTTCTTTCTTCACGCCTGTATTCCCCGAAAAGTTAGGCAACGAAATGTAGTACACATCCACAATCCACCTGTTGTAGTCCACCCAACCATGACACTATTGCCATGTACAGGAACAGTGATAGTAAACATAATTGTTTTATTAAATAGCAGTAGCTACAATCGTATTAATACATTACTTTGTTATTAAGGTGATCGCTTGAATCAATGATGATAACGATATTTGAATTATATCGGTGCTTTTTTGTGCGTAAATTATGTTTTCTAGGCGAAAACCAAGCAATTAGCATCTCTTGAAAAGCAGTTCGAAGTGCTTAAATGGGAATACGAGGTGCTGCAAGTACGCTTTGACCGCATCCTTACAGAAAGAGACGAATTGAAGGCTCGCTTCTCGAGAGCCGTCTTGGAAGTGCAGCAACGGACGGCACTAAAAACTGCCCTTTTAGAGGCGAAGTTGAAAAACATGGAAGGTAGAGATATGGCTCCTAGAGAAATTCATGTAAGTTATCATTAGCAATGGCTTTAGTTTACCGTGTTGTTTAGCAAAGGAATGTTAAAATTTCCTATTTAGTTAATAATTTAATTAAGAATTTGTAACAAACTTTATCTAAAACTGATCTTATGTTAACTTATACTGTGTTATATTTTCTAAAAACTTGATCAATTCTACACCTTAGGAACTACTAAAATTAAAAGACACACAAGTAGAAGACCTGCGTTACGAAGCGGCACGACTTAGAAAAGCACACGATGACCTTCTTGCTACTTACGAAGCCAAATTAGCAAAACTTGGAGTACCGCCTGAAGAACTTGGTTTCAAGTTAGTATACGATAATATTTCACGCCATCTATTTGAAAATGCTTACAATTTTAATACAGTACCGTCTAGTGTCATCATAAGTACGACTTTGTTTTGATAATAAACACCGCCATCTATGGCACAGATGATGAATTAAAATGAGGTAAACCGCAAAATGGTTTACAGATCTGCCGCTAGAGTAATAACAATTTTTATGGTGTGACTTTTAACAGTAAATAATAGTGAAATAATATTATATATTTATGATATCAGTACCGGAGCTTGGCTTTATTAAGTATATTAGATTGCACGGATGCCTCGCAACGGTTAATTGTGCGAATAGCGCAATATTTCATATGAATACATTTTATTAGAAACGTTTTGATTAAACTTTTATTTTATCGTATGTCGTTTGTGTTTCAGACCATTGAAGGCTGTAGCTGTAGCGGGTCTGTCGCCTGTTGTAGGACAAGGGCCAGCAGGTTTAGTGGCCAAAGACCAAATTTGAATATAACCAGGATTTAGTTTTCCATTTTTATAATGACCGGTAATTTATAACAAGGTCCTGGAATAATATAAATATAAAGGAACCTGAAATATATTTGTTTTATTTTGATCCTTGTGACTTTATATAAATCTTTTTTAGCTTTTAATTAGATGATACTCATTTGCAATAGTATCCTAATAAATGAAGCGTATAAGCGCTCATTATGAGAGGAGACGCATATTCCAACAGTGGAATGACAAATGTGTCGATTATTATTATTATTATTACTAGATAACTTTGAATTTTCTTTATATAATTCTTTTTTCGCTTCAAAATTTCTGTTGACGAGTTGATTTAACACTGTTAGTAATTTCAAAGAAAGAAAAATCAGGTAATGAATGAAAACACAATAAATCGAAGCCAATAAATTTATTATATTTCTACTACATAATCTTTCCCGTTATATCTTTATATACAAAACGATCGTAAGGCAACAGTTTAAATGAATGAAAATGCTCTTAAGATGAATAAATACATTAATAATTCATTTATCAATTGTTAGGTTAAAATTTAATTTGAAAAGCAAAACAGCGCCATCATTTTAGTAAAATTCTTTCGCTTACACTCGTGCTAAATATAGGTTATGTCAATAGTTATAAATTAATTATAAACATTTTATTAATGCACAAATATTTAATACATAATTATGAAAAAATTAAATCATTATTGCTACGAATACGGTATAAATTATTGCTTTTTTTGAAACAGGCACGCAACAATAAATTTCAGGAAGTAAAGCCAAATATTTTTTAATCTGCCTGCCTCGACTGCCTTATTGGTCGAGTGGTTGCAAGCGCAACTAGCAATCGGGAGGTCCTGGGTTCAAAGCCCGGGTCGGGTACCTACTACATGATTTTTCTAATTTAGAATTTCTAGTAGTGGCCCGGAGTCCGGATGTGTGCCCGATTATTTGCAAAAGACTCACCACCTATTCCATGGGACTTAAACATATCTGGTAAAACATCGGAGTGTAGAACACTCCTCTGCCTACCCCTTCGGGGATTACAGGCGTGATGTTACGTTTTCGGTTACTTCACATTATAATTGAAAAATAAAAGAAACTTTTAAGTTTTTCTATGTATAAAATACTTTTGGTTTATAATAATGATGATACTCAAGATTTTTGGAATAGAAAATATGTTAGTCGCATTAATAATTATGTTTGATTGATTTTTGTTTGAATATTTATTGTGAGGCTTTTATTTTGTGACGTGGCCCACTCTAAGCACGTGTTTTCAATCAAGCATTGATTTATAAAAATGTAATAATTACATAAACTAATTATTAATTATGTTTTAATAATTAAATAACTCAAGTAAAATATATGTTTGAATATTAAAATAACTATAGTAATTACAAAATAAATGCATACAAACGACAAAATGCGTATTAAGGTACTCGTGAGTTGTCGCAACATTTTATATTGACAGGATTTATCACTTCATATATTGATTTAACATTTTGTATTATTTTACCGTTCCAAACATTTTAATGGACCAAGTTTTGGACAAGTGATTATCTTGTACACAGAACTAAATTTCCCCCGGTGAGGTCACAAAGACTAACTAGTGCTGGTGTAATAAATAAGTAACATAATACGTATTTTATTTAAAATTATCAAAAAAAGTCGCAAAATCGCTTGTGCCCCTCTACCATCTATACATATTTCATACTTAATATCTGCCAAATTGGTACACACAGGCACGTGTTACGAATAAACTCGTGTCTTATAATGAAGGGCTCATTAATAAAAACAAAATACAAATCAACTGCAATGTTTGAAGCTACATAAAATTACAAGCATAACATTAGTGTTTTAATTTGTTTTATAATTTCTCCTTTTTTACCCAGTGCTGGGAATATTCATCCCTCGCAGAAACCTGGAGCTGTATATCACGGTGACTCAAGGCGAACTGGACAAGATGCATGTCAGTGACTCGATGTTGGAAGAGTGTAAGACAATCTAAAGGTATTAGATATTGCTCAACATATCCGCCGACGAATAGTAACGTTCATATACTCAGCTCGACACGTCTTTTGCTTTATATTTCCACATTAGAAAACATGATTGTAACGTGGATCACAATTAATTACTTTTACACATTATTAAATCACTAAAGATAGAAATAAACCAATAATATGTGTAAGTTAACGAAGCCGAGTTATTATTTTATTATAATAAAAATAATAATTGCAGTCGCTTGTTTTTAATTAAAGATGTATGAATAAAAAAGCGTAATGATTTTACGACATCGAGGTTAATTTATCGTGAGAATAAATTATTACAATATTGAATATTAAGGCGGTGATTCATTTGTGTGTACGCAGGGAAAATAAACGAGATAGATTGTATTTTTGATATTGAAATATTTTTATTTACATCTCGTAGGACGACCTTCAGCTAGGTGGAGTGACTATATACGCAGTGGCTGGCAGCAGTTGGATGAGAAGAGCTGAAGATCGAGCTCAGTTGCGTGCTTTGGGAGATGTCCATGTCCAGTAGTGGACGGGAGTCGGCTGATAATGATGCTGATGACATCTCGTAAATTAACAAGCGAACGGCCTACAATGTATCATCGCCCTTACAAATATTGGAAACGTACATTGCTATATTTAAAATTATTTTAAGGATAGTCAGTGGACAGAGGATTTAAGCGTTGAATACATTATATCAAGTAAAAGAGTAAATAAATATTAAATAGAAATGGCAGTGACGTGCGGCAATGTGGCAAACATTGAAAACAGGACAAAATGCTCTCATCATACATGTTTAAATTATTTTTATTTGCTAAATTCAGAGGATATCACGAAATTTAATATTTATCACGTAAAAGTCAATTCAAAAATAATTTAACAAAATATTACATTATGAAAATTAATATAAATAATATATAAAAATGCTTGGGAATGCTACAAACGGATATTTCTATTTAAGTAATTCAACAAGTATCTATTTACTCTTTTATCTCAATTAGTTAAATGTCTAGGTTATTATTTACATTATCATAATATATATAGCAGTTATCACATATAAGCGCGTATTTAAAATATTAGATATATGTATAATAAAATATGCCACATATACGATTACAAATTACATCAATTTTGAATGTAAGCAAGAATAAAATATTAGGAATAATAGATGAATTGCGTAATTTATTTAACTTAATCTAAACTTGACTTAAAGTTAATTAAATCGCTGATCATAATACACAGCCAAAATTCAGCCATGTATAAGGAAATAATTAATTAAAAAATTGTCTAAAATTAATTTGACATGAATTTCGACATGATATTCACCAATTGCTTCTGGTATTTAATCTATATTACATATGTATATAATTAAATATTAACCTCAGTGCAGCAAATGCATTATGTTGTGCATTTTATTTAAGTAATTAAGAAACATTTACATAAAAAGGCAGGTAGAAAACATGACGTAATACTTCCGACGACTGAAGCTAACGGCAATGTGTTATATTAAATAAGCAAAATAATTTTCAAATATATTTTTAATACACAACGACAATGCGAAGTCTCGTTCAAAATTATCATTACAGCGTTATCATTACACAATAATTAATGATCAATTTCCACGAAGTAATATGAAATGACTTATTCATTAATCCTTCAAATATATTATCTAGGTAAATGTGTGCGTGGGTTGTCTTGCGGTATCTAATTTTTATTTTCTTGACAGTCTAAGCGATCTTACTATATATTTTAAATAAATAATGTATTCACTTCTAAGAGTCAACATGATTATTATTACTGTGTTTTATAATTATGCATAACTCTTGTAAATAGTCTTCCGCCTAGAAATGATTATGTTAAATTATCTGAAAATAGAACAAATAGAAATGCTTTTGAACAATCGAATTTTAATAACATTTTAATCGAACAGGTCGTAGATTTTATCAATGTAAAAAAAATTGTAAGTGCACGTGTGATAATTTAATCACTATATTTTATAAATATAAAAATAAAAATTTCACATTAAAATAGTCTGATGTTTATGTTAATTTTATCATAATTTTTAATAACATTAAATATTATTTAATTTCCAACATGTATGCTTGTGCACTTAATGTATTTTTTGTTGCATTGCAATAAACAAATGGCTAATAGAACTTTTTTTTCGCAATGCCTCTCTGTTTTATCCTAGAGTAGCAATATTCACAAGCCTTTTATTTATCCATTATAGGTATATAATAATAAAAGTAATATTAATCGTGCAAGCGGCTGGTATGTAACTTAAACCAGCTACAACTTAAGTTTACAAAAGATAACTCATTATTTCATTATTCGAATAAGATTCAAAAGACAATCTTATTAAATGATATCATCAACAAAATTATTAATTTAATATATAAAAAGAAATAAAAAAACAAGATTTCTGATTTGAAACATTAGTGAGTTATGCTTTTATCGTAATCAAATCTGTTCGTATTTCTCTGTGTTTTTATTGGCATTATTTCACTAAATTTTATTCCAATTAACTCGCGTCTAGTATTGAAACACCGCAATCCTTGCATATCGTTAAGTCTAAAGGTTAGGTACCGCGATAAAATTATTTATACAAATATCAAATCAGTATCCATGAATAACATAAATTTTATGTAAAATTTTATAAAAATGGATATCCACTGTCATTCTATTATGGTATATTTGCCTTTGTATTGACATTTTGATGTCAGTTTTACTTCGGTGCGTTGCATACATATTATTTTATTAATGTGTATGAAATTATCTATTATTATTAAACCCAGCAGGAAGGATTCATTTTGGTATTTGACCGACCAAAACACACGTGCTCCGTTTTTAATAATGTGCGACTTTAGGATTTGCAGATATTATTATTTTATATACGAGTATATATATTCATATTATGTAACAAATTCCATAACATTAATGTAGAGTTCGACTGAATTGTAACATCTAAATCTAACACTACTGTACTTAATAGCAAGCAAATAATCAGGACAGTACCTATTCTAAAATAGCCCTTAAGGTTTGCCGAGCTTGTTCTTTATAACGCGTTAAAGCCTTGTCTCGCGATAAATAAAACTTACAAAATTCTAATAATCACTTATTTGTTACATGTCTTTTGTACATTATTGGAAATGTTACATTTAATCGCATGTCTGTTCTGGTCGTAATATTAATGAGATTATTTGATGATATCCAACATTTTCTATTTTTGGTTTGTTACTGATGTCGGTCGGAACGTAACGGACATTGAGTATCGATGAATTTTTAAAAAGTTTAGGCACGGGACGGAAAATCGATACCGTCTACAACGGTATGAGAGGGACGATTTGTTTCAACGTGATACCAATGCTTCGCGCGGTCTATTTAATCATTGATAGCCTTAACATTAGTTACATTTACTCAGCGTACTATTATAATTATGTATTTAAATTAAGTACAGTTGAATGTGTTGTCGTGTCCATCACTGTGCTGTTTCTGAACTAAAGGCGTTTCTATTTAGATTCCTTAAAACTTTCATACCGCTTTTTTATCATTTGGCAGTATCATCACATTAAAAAATATATATTGACAGTATTGTATCATTTTGAAAAAGTTTAGTATTTGCAGCTGACGTTACTGGTTTAAATTTAAATATATTTGGTTTTGTAGTAAATAGTAATTATTAATTCATTAAAAGATAATAATTTATTTATATACATCAATTAATTCATTCTGAATTTACTAATTGGAATACATACTCGTATATCACAACACCTTACGTGTTCTTTATTCTAAAACTTTTACCATTTTACGAAAATAATTTTGCTAATCGATAGGTACATTTATTTTTTTGTATTTCATTATTATAATATTTTAATTTATTATCCACGTAGATTCGCGACTCTCTCAAATAGACAGGTACTAATCGGTCATGACGATAAATTTGACTTCTTTTTCTATTTTTCATATAAAATAAATTATAATCAACATACATAAATAAACTATAGTCACTAATAAAAATGATATCATGACTTGTACATACTGATTGAAGTTTTTCTTCATTAACATGGTAACATTACGACGCGTCTACTGTTTTTTGTTAATATAAGTACTTGTGTTTATCTAAATAGTTATTCCTATTACCAAACGCATACGAACTATTGCTTTTCAGCTAATAATAAATAATTATTCATTACTTAGAGTTATTGTAAACAGCTTGCGTCATGCATTTATTACAGTTTACATTTCATTATTATTATCATTAGGGCTTTAGCACGCGTGCATTTGACACCATTATAGCATACCAGCGTATTAAATTCTTATGTATACAAGTATTTAGGGTTTAGAAATGTTTCTTTATACTTAATATTAATATAAGACGTTTCTCGTGACAACATTCTCCATTGCAAATGTCGTTAAGATCCAGTACATTTGAGCAATGTTGTTAGAAGAACAATACTTTGTTCGTGTTCCTTTTTAGACAATCTATTGCTAAAATTTTCATGTCGATTATAATTCAATTTCAAAATATTATACCTAAACACACAAACACACACAGATGCAATCAATTGGATGGACGTTTAAGAGATTTACGATTTTTTTTTTATAAGTCATTAATATCAATCACAAGATGGGACACAAATATTTCTATTACATAAAGATTTCTATTACAACTTTATATAATTAAAGGCGTAAATATAAAATTATATTTAAAGGAATAATTGATAAACGTTAATCAAAACCGTTGTTGGGATATTAGGAATTTAATTTATCTATTCGAGGTGTCGGGGCGAGCCAGACTAGAATTATCCACCTCTGTCAAACAAAAATCTCAAGCGTAAACGAAGTAAATAACCGCCAGTATTTTGGTTACATTTCCGCGAATCAGCGTTGTTCGTTAGCTTTGTTTAATTTGCCAGTGCTAACATTATCATATCCATTAATAAAATTCAAAACGACTCCTTAATATTTATTAAATACGGACAAGTAATTTATTAGCGATCGGTTACACCTATCGAGCAAGGAATTATATTCGTAGCTCTGGAATATTTAGTAACAGAATAAACCATGTTGTCACGACAAAACTTTGTCGTGTTGTTTGTTTCTTTTTATGTTTCACAACACATTATAAAAACGTTACGCTCCTCGAGCCATGTTTTCATCGATCGTCTTTTATTAATCAATAGCTTAAACCTACAATTTCACGACCATTTTAAAGCGGAAAAGCTTTGTAACCACGTGTCTAGCAAAGAAATCCTCTTAAAGGTTCGTCTCGTATAATTCACCTCATTTCATGGTGCACTTTGTAACCGACGCCTCTTCAGGAGCCCTGTCATCTGAAATAGAGAGGACCAATCATTATTTATCTTATAATCTATATTCTTTCCTTCTTTTCCCTATAACTATTATAAATTTTCAAAAATAACCGAAATTTGAGGATAGATATGAAGATTATCACTGCACATATAATAATATGCAGAAATTGTTTTCGTAAATAACTAGATACTAGTGATAATTTTATTAAATTACAGTTAAGACAGGTTTAATATTTTATAACTATATTTATGATGATATTGGGTTAGTGGAATAAAGTGGCATTTAAACAAGATCCAATTAAATTGAATTGAATTGATTTCAATTGAATTGCATTGAATTGAATTGAACATTGAATGTTTACGTACAAAAAAGTACAATATAAACATTGTGACAAAGCATGTTTTCTTCAGAATATATTATTTTTGTGCATTGAAGGGTGAAAGTGTGGTGTAATCTACTTTCAGTGAATATATTTAAGATAAACAGCGACGCTAATAGCTTGAAGCATTATTGTGATTGACAGGGAACAACGCAGGGCTATGACTTGGAACAATCAAATGTATTTTGGGAACAAAACAAGGAGAACATTATAAGATTAATAAAAAAATTACTTCTATTCGTATAATTTTATTTTGTTAGTGTTAAATTTTCAAAGTTTAATATGTACAGCCACTCGTATAGCACTATTCAACTGGTATAAATGTCAATTTACAAGTTTTAAGTAAAGGTAAACACAAGAGTCTAAACATAACTTTTTCGTTTTTAATCATATTATTCTTATTTTCTTATTAATTTTTGAAGTTATACTTCTTTTGGCGCGTTAGGGAAAAATTTTGAGAGTAAGTTTTTACGATGCGCGCACACACCGTCACGAAACACCGACGCCATGAAGTTAGCTAGTCGACATTTTAGTTTTATTATGATATTTAAATAAAATTTATTTAACTAGATAATGTGTTATATTAAAGCTTTTTTTCAATGTATTAAATACGTTTTTACAATTATTAGTGTCGTTTCCTCTGCAAACATAGGATAACGCGAAGAATAAAATTTAAAAAAAAATTTGTATCTTGTTACGCCAAAGAAATATAACTTCTTACGTGCGTACATATGTACACACACACACACTTTTTTTTTGTAATTAATTGTTTACATAGCGTATTTATTAATAATAAATGAAATAATCATTAAATATACAACATATTTATTTAATATAGAGGATATTAAAGCGTGTAATTTTTATATAGGCAAAATAGCGACCAATATTTAATAAAAACAGGTTTACGAAATTTTCTTATACGTATATATGTCTTTAAAAAGGAGAGGGATTTATTTTAGAATGTATGATTCTTTGTTCAAAATGTTTTCCCTTGATCACAAAGGAACATTTCTGCTAAGTCTTCAACAAGCAGGTGGATTCTCGACAAGTAATTATTTCAGTTGAACAAGTAGATTATTAGTAGAACAAAGGAGTTGGAGATTAATTTTGATCCACCGAATAGAAGCAATTTTTTTATGTTCAGAATAATCGAAATAAACATCTAATATTGTAATATGAAACTGGTGACTATAATTAATTTACCATAACTTTTAAATACAATTAATAACGTGTAATTATTTAAAACTCATTGAATTAAAATCATTATTGTAAGAGTAAAAAATGAATAAAAGTTTATGCGTGAATTGTAATTTAATTAATAACAATTGAAATGCAATTAACCATTATAGTGCCTAAGCGGTAATTCGCAGAACTTTAATGTTATAACTATGGGAACAAATCTTGGATATACACATTTTTTTTCACGTAAACGCATTGATAGTCATTTTAAGCACTAAAGAACAAAGCCCCGGCGATTTGCTCACGTACCTCTGTGTTGTTAGTTTCATTAGGCGTTCACGAAAGACGACTTGGTCCTGTCGAGATGAGATAATATTTAAACAGGATTACTGAACATAACATTAATATTACGTCTCATGACGTAATATTTATCGGTTGGTAAAATGTATACAAATGTATGTTCAATTACATTTTTTTGTACATGTTTTTTTTAAATTATGCATTAGGATAAAGATTATTTTCAGTTGCTCTGGCCGTGACTGCAAAAAATATATTTTTTTTATATTCCAAGTGGAACACCGCTTTGTGGTCGTATACATACATTGATTACAAACCATGCAGTAGACTTTTATCTAATTACATAAGTAAAAAATATATGCGTAAATAAACAGTATATTAAAATTTAGATTAAACAGTAACCTGATTATTTTTAAGTTTCCATTCCCGTTTATGCTTAGCCATAATATATATTTATCATGTAAAGTATTTAATAAGAAATGCATCCGCTTACGACAAAATATTTTAATATTCAAATGTAGCTTCATACGCAAATGTAAATTTACATTTCGCGATATTGGCAAGGAATGTACACGCTACGTATGTGTCTCATTGGGGAATGTTCGTAATAAAATACGTACCCTACTTCTAAGGGTAGTCATAAAGTTCGGGTGCACATTCTTTTTGCCATAAACTTCAATGTTGTAGTTTTGGCCGTTTGCTTCCTTCGATATTGTTGCCAAGTTTTAAAAATTATTAAGATTTTCACTTCGTATATATTTTTTACTGTGTGCCACATCGGCGTTATAAATATGCACGTTATTTAACAAAATAGTGTAGTCTATAAAATTGTTAACATTACCTTTTGTTATAAAATTCGAGTCGGTACAAAATGACCTGTCATAACAACATTTGGACATTGCCCAGATGTGTTACGCAATTTTTCGTCTACAATTAAAATCAAGACTTTTCATAGGAATAAATCAATTTTTCGAAATCTGCAGCACACACCGAATAATTTTGTCATCGCACTACTGGACACGTGACTCCCCAGCAAGTGCAGATTAATGGAATAACTTCGTACATATTTGTTCGTTTTTATTTATTTTATAAATTGTCTACATTGTATGCATAGCTTGGATTATGAAGTATTAAGTTAATTACAAGTGACATTAAACCCTATATGTCTCAACAAGTCTGTTTGTGGACGCATTAATCTAATTTACATTAACCAAATATATTTAAGGCGTGCCTCTATTAAGTTTCTTTAAGGTGACTGTATTAAGGAAACCTTTTAAAAGTATTCCAGTTTTACGGATTATGAACGTAATAGTATCCATGATGTGGAGAATCATTTATCATTATTTCGTTACACAGTACTCAAGCAACATTTTGAAATATTTGTGTTAGAACGTACATATTTCATATTTTCATATTGTCATTATAATGTCGATATTTTAAATTTCCAAAATGGAAGTCTTACTTTACTGTTCTTTCTGTTCCCAACCAACACGAAATTAATGCTATAGTTAATTGTTACAAGTAACAAAAAAACCTCATAAAATTTCATTTGACACTCCAACTCCAATCTTTATAACAAATGTGTATTCAAAAAGAAATCTGTATATTTATTACAAGAACTTACTTTTAAGATCGGAAATTTCACTACAACATGATGTAACGTCACTTTTCGAAATCACTTCGCCCCACGTGAATATCGTATATGCTAAGTATACGTATATTTTTGTTTGAATAAAGTATTTCCTTACACAGAAAATCGTTTCTAAAGTCAACTTGACTTTTAGATACGAACAATGATGTTGGATTGGAAAAGTTTTTGACAAGTCACTTTCCATTCCATTCTACTTACACAAAGCTATCTCTAATGTCATTCTGGTATAATAAAGGGGGTATATTAATAATTAGAAATAACTTTATGACCGTCATGATTTTATTATCAATTTGTCTAGAGTCCAAGATTTTTTAGTAATGTATGCAAAACAATTAAATTATTGTTTATTTATATAATTAATGAACAATAGATTAACATTAATGTGAAATTAGTATATGAAATATTTAATTGCTAACATTTTAAATTTGCAGTAATTTGAATAAACTGTATTGAAATTATTAATTTTAATAATGATGTTTTGTCACTCACCCGGACAGCGACGCAGAATTCGAAATTGGAGGGCTGTTTGACTCGAAACCTTCCTTAGGCTTCTCATTAGCCAGCTGCATCTTAAGCTGGTGGCCAAAGCACGCCAGGTCTTCCCTAAAGGTATCCGACCCCGGAGTAGTGGGCTTCCCATCATCCCCTGTAGCCATGGCCTCAGCGTCGCTCTGCAGCGGAGCCTGCTCCGACTCTTCCTCAGTATTATAAATCTTAAAGTACGCAAAAGTGAGATATATAACGGAAATTATGAAAGACGGAATCGGAATCGCCGTGGCATAAACCAAGTTGAGCGTGTTCTGCCACATATCTAAGTCCGTGATCACTAAGCCGGGGTCCACGCGGCTGTAGTAGCAAGTGTAGTTGGTGCCCAATTCCCTGTACTTGCCATAGAAAATAGTGCAATTCAAAATAGGCGGATAGCCACAGCCTTTTACATTCGGGAACAACCTCGCACCAGTGAAGTACCACTCGGAGTCGTTCCCCTGCAAGCCCGTGGGTAAAACATCCGCTAGCTCCTGTTCTTCCATTTCTGGGTACGTTTTGTCAACCGGCGCTTCGTAGTTTTCGTAATCGTAGTCTTTGCGCAGCGATCTCTCGGCGCGCACAAGTGTTTCGTATTCAGTCGCAGTGATGTTCGGTAGGTAGCCCAATTTGTAGTTGACACGAATCTGGGTGCATTCATACAAGTCCTTTGTGCAACCTTCCCGGCAAGACGCCCAAGTGCAGTTACTGGCGCCCACTAAATGCTTCACTTGAGCCGTCACACACAACGCCCCCACCGGGTCGAACTGCATGAATATGGTAGTGAAAGCTGGCTCTATGACGAACGGCACCAAGAAGAGGAACGCGAATAGACTGAACGTTGCGAGGAGGACGAACGAAGCTGTTGTATAGAATAGAACTTTCTCGAGAAACGTTGGGGGTATCGGTAGTTTTTCTTCGTCGGCCATGTTGGCGTGCACTCGCTAGAAGCGACCATATCGCCCGTTTCAGCTCGGCTGGCTCATTTCAAGCTGTTTATGTTTCTGTGCTGGCCGGATCTGTGATAGAGTGGTGGTTTCGCTTTGAATAGATATTTACATTTTCGACTTTAAACAAAGAAACTTTTCTTAAAGGCTGGTATCTTTTAAAGGCTGGACATAAAATATATTTTTTTATTAGGATTCCATAAAAATATATGTATCATTGAGTATAACCGTGGTTCCGTTAAAATATTTATAGCTTTAAGTTTAATGTTTTCAGATTCTTGGAAAAACTCTCTAGGTTTTCTATCTTATTTAAAAGCTTGCTGCATTATTTAGTTTGTTTTCTTCGTTAACTAATTTTTAAGCGCTTGTTTGGCTGCTCGCAAGGAAACAATTAAATGTCGTCATTGTCAACATTTCCTTTAATTACCTTTTACTAACTACAAAAACGTTTATAATAATGAAAAATGAAAAATGTTTGTCAGGGATGAATTTGTTTGAAATCATCATGGGAAATAGGAGCTTTAATATTATCTATCTCTCCCGCCCTGCAATTTCATTCGCATGAAAGTAGTAATAACGAAGTTATTAAAACTGTAATAAATAAAATAATGTTTCTACTCAGAGTTGAAATGATCGCTATATTGGATTTCATCAAAATCGTTTCAGCAGTTCAGTTGTAAAAGAATAACAGGCAGATAAACAGACCGAAATCTCTTTTCGCTTTTTGCTGTTCTTTTGACGAATTGGGCTTGAGATAATATAGAATTGTTTATTTTTTATTGTAGTCCAATTTATCTGCCTGCCAAATTGAAATTCGACCAGCTAATATAGTTCAGATCGCATTTTTTGAGATATTTGTTATCATCGCAAGATGAAAAAGGTTATTTCAAAATCTGCCATAAATTTAAAAGTTTTAATTTTGCTGCGATCGCCGGGAACTCATTTGAGAGGAACACGATTAGATCCAATAGCAATCTGCCTATCCCGAAAAACTATAGATAAAAACCTGTGAAAATGAGAGTTAACCCGGTGCATACCTGTAATTTGAAAATATGAGGAAAAGACTAGTGAGCTAGCTAGCTCCGCTTTGGTTAGATTGTAGCTTCAGTTGGGTATAGGCCAAACGTTATTGATTATCCTTGAAATGGAAGGCTATTTTTATCTATATAATATATTGCCGCAAATAACAAACGTTTTGTGACTTTTTACTTTGAATATCAAAGCTTTCAACACTTAGATGGTACTCAGTATGTAATGACTACTTGATTAAATATGTACCGGCTCAACTCACGTACGTTTTTCGGGATGGCCCGACTAGACTGGACAGTTTCCGTCGCTACCTCGCTGCAAGCGGCGGGAGCGCATGAGGAAGGACCTCGTGCAGGCCCGAAACTAGTCGGGCCATCAAGATAAAC